>UELU01141570.1:82510-99276 GCA_900490025.1 Megastigmus dorsalis
CTCTCTCTCTCTCCCTCCCTCTATCTCTCTATATATACCGCCTCCTCCGTATAACGATTCGCGCAGCGTGTCTCGGCAGGCGCACTTTATCGATTTCATTTATCGGTATGCAGCGCGCGCGGAATATTAGTTTGAAACGGGTTGGATATTGCCTCCTTCGCGCCTCGACCTTGGCTATATACATACGCGCCTCCTGTGTGTGTACGCCCTACGTTTGGCTAATTTATATGTACAGCGTTGATTTTTGGTGTATTTATTGCTTTTGAAATTTTAATTCAACATTCTCACCGTTTTCTTTTGCGCGCACGCGATATTGCTATACAACAAAAAAAAATGTACATAATTATATCGTTATTGAGAATTTTTTTAAATTAAGTTATATACGGTCTTGCGTTATTATATATATTATTTCGTTATATATATATCGAAATATTTATCGAGTATAAAAATGTTGCCGCGCGTTCGCAAAGGCGCGGATATTAATCGGTCGATATAGCGAGGTGGGAGTGGGGCGAGAATTTCTTTTCAAAGTATTCCTCATGCATATGGGGACGACCGCGGCGCGGGCCGAGCGCGCAACACGCCCCTTCGAGCCATGTATATAGGAGAAGCAAAAATCTCTCATGCATGCGGGTGCACGCTCCGGTTTTGGGCGAATCGCATCATCGGGAGTTCTTCGACAGAGTCGAAAGAGAGGAGCCAGCAAAGTTTCTGCCTGCCGTACCGCCGCCGAGTGGAAAATAAAAAAAAAAAACACGATAGACTGGACGCGCTCCGAGAGACTCTCTCTACCCTCGCGCGCGCGCACACCAACGCAGCCGCCGCCGCCTGCACACAGCTCCGCTCGTAAATTATATACAGTATATATGCGTACGCGAAATTAAAAAACAAACAGGCGAAGTATATGGACGCACGCACTCGCACACGCCGCACGCCTCGACGAATGGGAAGGTCGGAGGATGTGAACTCGTGCGTGTGTTTGTGTGTGTGTGTGTGTGTGTGCGTTATGTAGGTGAGAGCGGGTGTGTGCGCGCGCGTCCGAGAGTCCGCCTCAGCGGGCGAGGATAACCGAAACTCTAGTGATTAAGCGTATTAGCGAAGTTTTAAGGGATAAATTAAAGAAAAGGATAAACACGAGAGGAGTTATGCAAATTCGCACTTTTAGCGCTCGCACTGTTCATAATGCGTCGTTGGACACACAACACACGGATATACACATACATACGCACACGTACACAGACACAGACACATACACATTGTAATTTCAAGTCGTGGCGACACTGCAGCAGTGTGTGTATGTATGTGTGTTTGAGGGTCAAGCCCGGTTTCATGTATACACGTGAAAATTGTGAGTGTAACAGGCGCAAGAGCGAATATCTCTTCTAGGTTCTATATTAAACTCTCTAAATATTTTCGGAGTTCTGTTTTTCGAGTTTCAAAAGAAAAAAAAAGAATAGAGATTGTAATTTACAGAAAAACTCTCATTTGATTGTGAGTCGTTGAAATGTTGGGCTTTGTGTACAATGTAAATCTATTAGCAGATAATTTAATGACATTCTCGTAGTTATTGACACTCCAAAAAAATTTAGAGAATTAGTCTGCAAACTTTTCAACCGCCCTTTCGATATCTCTTTTTTATGTATTATTATTATTTTCGAGTACTTACAAGTCTTTCATTGTCCTCTATACTATTATTTCATCTCCCTCTTTCTCTCTTTTCTCTCTTACTCTCTCACTCTCTCTCTCTCTCTGTCCCTTTTCACCCTTCGTGATATACATTACTTTCATCGGCCTCCTCCACTCATCTTTTCTCCCTCATTCCCCCGGAAGTCTGAAATCGAGAGTCGATAGATGTTATCGCATAGATAAATAATGAAGAGGAATTTATAAATATTATATTATGTATAGAAGAAAATAAAAAAGTACGAGGGGAGGAAACGATAACAATGCAATATCTCGATTTATATAAATATAAATATAAATATATATATACATATACATATATATGTATGTATATATATATAGGGAAACGTAGTTTCTACCTGCACGACATTATTCTTATTCTTTGCGTATAAAATAATAGGACGTAAGGTGCCTGCTAATGCTCAAAGTGTTCTTGGCAATTGATATTTTTGCGAATCGACAAGACAAAACAAAAGAAAAAAATCACGCAAAAACTAAGAACACTTCTTGCCGATTGTATGTCTGAACGCGAATTCGTTCTTATTTCTGTTGTTTTTTTGCTTTCGTTCTTCATTCGGCTCTGCGAAACAAAAAAAAACAAATTTTACTGTTTGAATGTTATTTACGATTAGAGTATTTATATTAATGACTTTTTGTCAATTTGTCGTCGTTTGAAAATTGGTGTATTAAAAAAGGCAAAGATAATTAAAAAAAAAAGAATTTGCTCATTATTTGTAAAACGCAATTATACCGTTTTCTTTCTGCACTCAAGGAATAATTAGGAAAAGAATGATGTGTATTGTATCATATACGTTTTGCGTCGAGAACAAACCTTTCGTCTCCGACTAACTTTAGCCGTTCTCTCTGCCTCTCTCTCTTTCTCTCTTACTCCACCATCTTCCGCTCGACCAGCGAGTATATAGGAGCCCTGGGTTCTTTTCGTATCATGTACATATATATATACGTGTTTGTATGTAGGCATGCGATCAGCTCGACAAACACGAACACACACGTTCAACCGCCAATTCCGCGCTAATGATGTTCGGCTGCAGCTGAGGGACACCTAAATTCTCTCTCTCTCTCTCTCCGTTTTATCATTACTCTTTCTCATTCCTCCACGATCCAGTTTATATGCGGTTCGCTCTCCCTTTGTCGGAGTCTCCTACTTGTGCTTTTCTACTCCAGGGTTATCTTTTTCTCATCTTTCTTGTATACATATACGTATATAACCTCTGGACGTGCATCTGCTTCTCTCTGGATAAACAGTTGGTAGACCTATTGCATCCAAACTTCGCTCTCTTCCTGGAGTAAATAGCTGTAACCTTGCTCCCAAGCAGCGATTCTTAGATAGATAGCCGAATTTTATATATGATCAAGGCCTGCCCCTGCATTATCACAGATGTTTCGCAGATGCTGAAAAATGAGCAAGGTAATTATAATAAAGACCGAGCAGCCTATCATTAACGATTGATCTTTTAATTTTATTTTAATGCGTAAAAATATCTTTCTATTTCTGCATCGCCAAAATATCACGATAAATAGAAAGTTTTGATCAATTTCTGGCGGTTAAATAGTCATTTTACACTTTAAAAAATACATAGTAACGTAACATTTACTGCTTAATATATTTATAGTATAAAAGAACTTGAGCTAGACAGCTTAATTAAATTTGAAAAAGTTTTCTTACTCTGATTTATTCAACGCGAGAAAGGCTAAACAAAAGGAACAGAAGCAGTTTTTGTAAAAGTATAAATCCATTCGATTATACGTAGGAATCGCAGTGTTCGAGTTGAACAAGAAAGAGGCGATGCTAAGACAGTGTCTCGGTCGGTGCGCACGTTCTAAGACCTGCGCACGCAAATAATAATTATACAGTACTTAATACCTTCGCAGGCTACACTTGGCTAAGAAAAAAAAAACACGTGGAAATAAATATATGCGAAAAGAAGCCGCGTCGATTGAGGGTTCGTGCGATGCAGGTGCGCATGTAGTAATAAGTGAGAGAACTGTACCTAGGCTCTATACGAGTGATGGACGAGTAATAAATAATAACGATTATATTAATAATAATATTGTTTGGATATGTTGTAAAACGCATATGTGATATAGCGTCACGCTCCGCGTGCATCCGAAACTGCGCTGAGAAATTATTAACGAGCAGAAATGAGGAGAGAGAAAGAAAGAGAAAATGAACAAAAAAAAATACAAACAAGAAGTAACTTACTATTGTTTAGAAATAATGTACTACGGAAATAGGCGGAAATGGAGAAGGAACGAGTAGGTCGTCTGCGATAAGCAAATTCGGAAGAATACAGGGATCTTTTAAGTCTTGTATAAGCGGTTAAATGAATTAATGTGCGACAAACGCGAGAAGTTTCTTTAATGATTGAACAAATAAAAAGAAATAATAAAACATAAAATGTAGTAATGCGAGAAAGAGGGAAGCACAAAGTCGATGATGAAGATGATTATGGTGAAAAAAAGCGCTGATTTGTACATAATTATGAAATATGCGATATACACGATGTTATTATATTATTATTATTATTATTATTGTGACGAGCGACGAAGGAACTTTGAGATTAAAGACGACCGCTCAGAATCAGCGTCAACAAAAAAAAGGTATACGACAAAGCTTTTCATGTCTTCGCGTATGTGCCTCAAAGACGGAGAAGCCAGCGCACATTACAATACAATATATACTTCCTCTTACGCTCGTCACCGGTAGGACTGTATTTAAACAAGCGCAGAATTAAAGAACGACGATTATAATAATTATTGCATCGATTAAAAAAAAAAAAATTATTGCGACGATTTATTATCCTTTGATTATATGGAAAGTGAGTCTGTTAATGCTATAGATACGACATGGTCCAGTGTTAATATTGTATTTTGTTTGTTTCGTTATAATTATTTTTTTTCTTTGTTGTTCACGCCGCGTGTCGTCAACACGCTGTCTCTCTGTTCGTACCTAACCAAGACACAAATACGATGGATTATACGAGAAGATACAAATTTTTAGCGAGAAAAATAAAATAAAAGATTATAAACACAGCGCGATTGTATAGCGATGTATAATTCGATGACTCGCCGCTAATTCGATTGTATACACGAAAAAAAAGTTAACACATACACATCCACACACACACACACCGGCTCGTCTCTGCATTATCGCAGCGTTCCAATTTCTTCATTTGTTTTCTCTCACCGTTGACGGAAGACGCGCGCAATAATCGTGTTTGGTGACTTGAAGAACGAGCGAAAACGTAGAGGAGATGCTCGATTATATATACACACACACATTGTACACGTGGAGAGCATAAAAGTGTACGTGTCTCATTATCTCACATACACATAGACATACAAACATGCAAAATAATGCATCCATGCGTTGAATTTAAGCTCAAAAGTATTACGTTCGCGTAGCGTTTTGAGATGTTACTTCATTCCATGTAATATACGTAATAGTCTAACTAAAAATACCTACATAAACTACATCTACGTAACTTAGAGCACCGTACGTGTAAGACATAATTATATAAATATATATATAAATATATATATAATTTAAATTGTAATTATTAAATGGTATGACGTAAAAAAAAACACATCTTAAATATTGTTTGTTCTCCCTAGTCTAAATGTAAGTTTTTTTTTTGGTTATAATATAATGAAGTTAAACAAATCTATTTATTATGAAATCATCTCAAAGTATTTACTTTTAAGCATTAAACATTGGCATCGCTGTGAAAAGATAAAAACATAAAACATTCAAGATTAAAAGTTTGAAGCATATCTAATGATGAATATAGTAACAAAGTTTCTTGCGATAGATAATTTAGGCAAAAATATTAACGCTTTTCTATGTACGTAGTAGTTATATTAATTCCATACAGAAATTTTTCATAACGTTGATATTTATATACACATACTTTCTCACTTGACACCAGTTAAGATAAGTTCATTGCCTTTTTCGCTAGTTTATTCTGTTTATCGCGCTATCGTCGAATTCATACGAAGTCCGTGATTGCAGAAGAGAAACTTTGTCGCTATAGTAGTCGTTGAAACGCATGTCATCTTACACGCTCGAACTTTAATTGAGTGATTTATGGTCCCTATTACAAAATTGATATCACTGACTTAGTGTGTATACGGTCACTCGAGGTTTACCCTCTCCCACATCTTTGCAGAAAACGCCTTTATGATCGGCTATAAAGATACGCACTTTATGCATTTTGTGATACATGATTTCAATTCATCATTCTCAAGTGTTTCTTCTCGCTATTTTAATAAATACTTGTGCCGCCGAATTTTGGCTCTTGCTCAAGAAAGTAGTTTGGAGAGACAGGAATATGCAGAAGTGAAATCATCTCAAATATTTCGAAATATTTAAGATCGAGCAACATTTTTCAAATGAGTAATGGCATTTCTTAATCCGATACAGGACTCGCTGTGTTTTTCAAGATATTTCTTTGAAATTAACGCGGTTTTAAATCTATTTAGAAATTCAATTTATTTACAAAATGTGTATATACTACTTGAGATTGAATTATATTTTCAACCATCCCAGCGAAACATAATATGTAAACAAATATGTAGTATTAAAAATTTACGATTTAGTTTTAAAGAAATAAAATTATGAGACAGTTGTTTTAAATGCTTGTAAGAGTAATGAAGTGATTTTTGAGTAGGATTTACTTAATATGCATATTTTAAAGAATTGAAATATTTCAATAAAACTCATTATTGAATAAGTTTGCTGACTTCATTTTGCAATTTTACATATAAATTTTGCAAAAAAAAGAAATAAGTGTATTACTATTAATATTATTAATTATTACTAATATATTAGTGGTAAAGATTCTCACCGGAATCTGACGTAATATATTTAATATTTTGCATATAATTCGGATTAGTGAGCATTTAGGTATCATTTTAATTGTCAAGTGCTAACCATGATTGAATTATCGAATAACGTGAAGAAAATCCAAAATAAATACTTTAGTCAAGTTAAAATAATCTGTATGTTTGATGCCATATAGCTTTTTCTATTTATATTATTGACCTTACTTTTACACGCATAAAATGAAAAAAGTACTCTACCGCCAACGATTTCATTTAAGTCAAGCGATTATAATTGAATTTATTTAAGACTCAGTTTAAAAAATCACTTTATAAAGAGACGATTCCCGCATGAAAGTGAGATACAATCACGTGACACCCATGGGGGGTCCAACTCGTACGACAACCTTAACAGAATGAGTGTACAACGTAGGAGACAAAGAAAAGGAAAGTTGGGAGTGAGAGAGGGAATAGCGATAAGGATAAAAAAAAGAAATAAAGGGAAGCTAACACTTGGAAGCCCTTGGTAATCAAGAAGACAGGAGTCAAGAGGCAAGTCACGGCAACGAAGTCGCCCAAGCTACCGACGATGACGCTGCACCTGGTCAGATTCGTCTTAGACGCACCTCGTTATTACCGGTCTTGGAATCAACTCCATGTCGTCCTTTTCTCGAATCCTTTTACGCTCGAGTGCGACTTGAAAATTTCGTTTACTTTTGAAGAAATTTACTACCCTTGAGTACAGCTCGATAACGAAAGAAATAATTATTATTGGTCTTATTCTACTTAATAAGAAAGCGTGTCAAAACTAATGAAGATTCAAATTTTAATCAGCATATAATAATTCACAATAATATTCACTTTTTGTTTAAACATAGTGAGTTCGTGTGGAATCAGAGTTGGTACGTTATTCCCTTATAGTCTCATTTACTTTGACCCTCAAAGTTATTCAGAGACGCTTCGTCGTGCTATAAATCTACTACATTCGGTTACCCACCAAAACAAGTGGAACGCATAGTAAATTTTACCTTGCAAATAAATCAATAATTCGTTTGTTTTCTTCCTTAGTTTTATCCTATTTATTTTTATCCAAAGAGGAAAGTATTAGTTTCAAGCTACGTCCTCAGCTTCATCTTATTTTGGACGTGGTGTGGTTTACGCACATAAAAATCCTGCACATTTTTAATTAAAAATTATTCAGATATTATTTTGAAGTTAAGTTTGATGATTCCGTTATAGGTTTTTGAAGCAATATGCACTTAATATGATAAAGACGTGTACATATTACACAATATGCATTTAATATCATCACGACGTGCACATATTACTAAATTTCCTTACAATTAAAGAAGAAAAACGGTGGATCCTGTGCCTCATGGTCACCAAAATTTTACTGTGAATAATAAAAAAAATAATAAAATACGCTGATACGATGTGATAAATTTAATCTTTAAGACTGTTTTGTATCTTTAGAACGTTCTATAAACTGCCAAACATCTATAATTAACATCGTTTAAATCACGTTATTTTTTTATTAATAAAACTGGTCTGTTTACGTGCTAGTGACCTAAATAATACAATAGCAATAATAAATAATATAACGAGCATAATTTTTTTACTAATTCTTTTATCGGTACATTATTCATAACGTGTTATCCATAAATATTTTTTCATCAATTATCGTCATTCACAATTGTGATAATTAATATTAATGAGCGGGTTGTTAACCTTAAACCATCACTCAAAAATAAAATCATTTCCTTTATTGATTATTATTAATTGAAGCAAGAAAAATATATCTAATATAAATTATATTGCCAAACGGTACAAGCTAATGTTCTTATCTCTAAAAAGTTTATCGTCAGATGACCCAACGTATCAACGAAGTATCGGTCTATTTTAATTGCTTAAAAGTATCAAACTACGACTAGGTTTAACAAAAATATTAAAAATTCGAAATAAGGGGGAAGTTTGCAAAGGAGCCCGAAATACTAGAGTCCGCGAAAAGGAGAGCGAAAGTGTACGCTCGCGGGGGGGAAAAATTGAAAAGAAAAAAAAGAGAGAACGAGAGTCGGCGGCGGGAAATATCAGAGCCCTGTATAGCTCTAGGCATAATACCTCTCGCCTGCCGTCAGTCACTCAGTCAGTCATTGATACCACTGGGTGATTAATGAAGAGTCAAGGTTCGGGATCGCTGTGCACTGAGCGAACGCGCGAGTTCTCTCTCTCTCTCTCTCTCTCTCTCTCTTGCTTAGTTGCCATTGGAGGGGTTTCGGCTTTAGTCTCTCTCCCTCTCTCTCTCTCTTTCTCTTTTCGCCTGTCTCTCTCGTTGGGACCTCGACTCGGCACGAAGAATGTCGATACCAGTGTACGCCCGCCGACGACAACGACGTCGACGACTACGGCGGCGGCGGCGGCGGCGACGACGGCGACGATGAAACAACGCTGGGTGCTTTTCTGTCCTTCTCGGGCTCTCGTTTGCGACTGAGTGAACATCAATTACCGACCTCATTCCCGGCGCCCACCTCCGCCGCGCCAACCCTCTTTGCCTGTAAAAAATTGTTACGCTTTAGCGAGAAATTAGGGAATCACTTGTTGTTGTTTTTTCTCTGGCGCGTTCTTTTCTTTTTTTTTTAGCTGGTGGTAAAAATTGAGTCAGGGCCTGCTGTTTGCATTCCCGCAAAGATTTATCGGCAATGACTTTGATTGTTACGCTGAATAATGTTATTACTCCGTTGTATGGGAGATCATTTTTATGGCCGCGGTAATGTGGAATGATTTATTTGGTGTTTATTAGTGTAAATATGAGGAAAATTCATTATTCTATGTATCGGCATTAATACGAAACTATATATATATATATATGTATAAGAGAACTTGAAATGCGGTGTTTCACATTGAGTTTAAACGCAAAACGAACTGTTAGTTATTCATAGTATATTGTTCTATTATTTACGTAAGTAAGGATCATGAATAAAATGGTAAAGTCAGCCCAGTTTACTTTGAGTGACAACCTACTATTATATCAAATGAATTTGATTTGTCTTAGATACTTATTTTCCCTTTTTAAGTTTAACCAAATGTAAATATTATCATATCATAAGTTATCATTCTCTAAAAAGCTATACATATGCAGTTACATTCTAATGATGCTTGATACTGTACATATAATATATATATATATATCTTGGAGTTTCATAAAATCTATTATACATATCATAAAATGTATCATAAAATATATCTATCTAATTATTTATTTTAAAATTACACTATTAGTAAAATAACATGGTAACGTGTTCCACTGGTTAGGTCGTCAGTTCGCATACAGACCGACTGCACGCGCAGTGGATCGCGGCAAAACTCCGGTGCACGGGAGCCGAGAGTCTCGTTGCACAAAATGCAACACGTATATGCACAGACAAGAGCGAAAGACCAAGAAATAGAGAGAGAGAGAGAGAGAGAGAGACACACACACAAAGAAACAAATAAAGAAAGGAGAGCGAAAGAGCAAACGGTTTCTCTCGGGTGCCTCGCTTGACCGTAGCGCCGTTTCTCTTTCGTCCGTCGAACGTCGCAGCTCGTGTCCGTCAATCTTGTAAGCCTCTCGTCCGCGGCGACGCGACGCGTATAGGCTTCTGTCCTCCGCGGTAGCCGCGGTGGAGCGAGAGCAGAGCCGAGCCCCCGAGAGCAAGACTTCAGCGCGCACTTTTATGTACGGAGCCTGAATAACAAATCTGTCCAATTCACATGTCGACATCAAAGAAGATAATATAAACACTACATCGATACATCGTCTACAAAACCCCTGATGTTTTATTAATGCGTCCTCCATTCCCGATTCTCCCCCGGATATACCCCCCCCCTTGCCTCTCGTTCTCTCCCATGCAGTGTATTCGTTCCTATCGGCGACGACGACGACCACGACGACCACGGCCACGACGAGGATGACGAGCAGTGGATGACCGAGACTGGAAGCTATACTGCTGGACTTTCGGGAGATGCGGTGCATTGGCTCCACGATGGAAACAAGTCGCAATATTGGGCCTCGCACCTGCGGCGTTGCCACTGCCAGTTGTATGACGATGCAGGTGATGTTGCTGAATGACATTGTGAGCCTACGATATTCGAGGAAGGATCGATTGGATCTCCTGCGAATCCTTTGGGAATGATGCCGATATAAATTCAGCAATCGGTATATAAAAACTTTCAGAATGACATGTACATTTTCACATAAAGAGCGATGCAACTGTAACCAAAATGAATTAAATTTGAATTTAAACAAACTTCTCGGATCTTTTATATACAATAACGAATAAACAGCTAAAAGAAAATGTTTGCAGATTAATCGTATTTCGAGCTGCACATGATATGCATATCTAATACTATTTTGATCTAAAGCATTTTTTAGACAAATGTTAATTATTAATTATCTTATGAAATATATTTGTACATGAAAAATTATGCTAAAAGTAGTATCTAAATCCTTATGCACGCCCATAATTCATTGAAAAATTAGACTAATTATATTGTAATTAGCATTCCTGTAAATTCAACCTCATTTCAAAATTCTTTATCTTCGACAAAGTATTTTCACAAAATTAAAAACTCGCATGTTAATGCCAGTGCCTTTAGTGCAAAAAATTAAACGACGAAAAAACTGTAGCAATAACTCAAGATAGCTATACATTTTTACGTATACATTTTTACATGTTTTGCGAAATTAATCAGCGGCCCGTGGAATCCAAGAGTTAATCAAGTCAAGCTAGAATTGCAGAAATGGATGCACTTACTTCTTATCTGCCGTTTCTGCCCCCTCCCCTTCCCCCTTCCCACTCGGTATTTGCGCGAACCATAACAGGCAACAATTAACTAAGACATTTCATGCCAGGATAAACATCGAAATTTAATGCATCACGTCGACGAACACCAATCGTCAACAGAATTCTCCCATACATTATTCATAAAAATATATTTGTCCTCGGATCAAAAAGACGCGAAAAGAAAAACATGCGCGTAAAGAAACAAAAAATTTGAGCTGCGCCAGCCTATACGCACACACGCACACATGCACGCGCATATATATATATATAAACGTGCGTTAACGCTAAACTAACCCAGTTTCGCGTTTACAACGCATACAAGGCGCTCCAACCGGCATAATGAATAATAAGAGCTCGGAAAGTGACGGGCGCGCGTATAAAGAGAGACAGGGAGCACAGCAGAGAGGAGAGCAGCAGCAGAAGCAGCACAGCCGAAGGAAGAAAAGCAGACGCTAGCAGAAAAAGAGAGCCGCGACGCAGCGAACGACGCAGGAAAAAAGAAAGGAAAGAGAAGAAAAAGGCGGGCGGCGAGAGAGCGCAAAACGCGCGTAAGTGCACTGCTCGCATAATCGTATGCAGGAATGCAGGAGGCAAAGGAGAAAGAGAGAGAGAGAGAGAGAGAGAGAGCCAAGTCGGGAGGGTTGTATAGGCGAGCTTGGCGCGCGCCTGCAGGGAGGTTCCAGCGAGTCAAGCTGCAGTCGAAAGAAAGGGAAAAGAGAGACGTACATAATAGAAGGAGAGAGAGGAGGACGACGATGACGAGAGGTAAGGCAAGAAGAAGGCGAATGCGAAGGCCGAGAGAAAAAGGGAGAGAGAGAGAGACTGACTAGACCGCGGGTCCATGTGTCCGTTGAGTGACAGCGGAGGCACTAACGTGGGAGGCGAGTTCAGTCTCCCAACAAAAGGGGGCGGCGAGCGACTACCACTATTACGGTAGACCTTCTATGCAAATATCGTCCATAACGTGAGCTATCGAGAAAAGCAGAGGCAACTACCGCGCTGCGGTAAGAAGGAGGGAACGTTAAATACTGTTAAGCTCGCTATGCGCACTGACAGAAGACAAGAGGGTAACGAATCTGAAAACTGCTGCAGCTGTACGAAAGGGAAGCCTTGCGCTTCTACTTGTGGTTTGCGAGCTTCGGAATACCACATATTGCTCGTTTATGCCGATGAATAAATTATTTCATTATTTATAGAATTTTTAAATGCCATGATTTCAAGGATCTATTAATGACACGAATTTTTATATTTTCATTAGAAGGTTGTCTCAATGGTCAGTGGATTAGATTTCATTATAGCAGGCTGAGTTTTCAAAACTAAAGTTCAATTATCAAGTACTTACTTTGAAATTCTAATTTAGTTTTCTTTTTCGAATTGCATATAGAAATTAAATATCATTTTTGCCATCTAATTAATATTTTAGTATGTCTCCATTATACTTTTAGAAACATACAATTCCAACAATATTCTCTTATTAGCAAAAAAGTTATCCTTGAAGTTATCAATTGAAACTCAAATAATATCTTATAAGAGATTCTTTATGTTAGCTAAAGAAAATAAAAATAACAAATGGATAGCATTGAATTCTTCATTTTAATTAATTATCAGATCTACGCAAAAAATTAAAAATAACTAATTTCCATTATATTGCGCAAACTCTCAGAAGGCTAAAAAATGTATAAATAAATACAAATATATTATTAAAAATTGTAGCAAAGCTCAACTGATGTAACAGAATAACATTAGATCCGAGCCGCGAATCAAAACTCAAGTGGCGGCGAGGAAAAAAAATTTCAGAAGCTTAAGAGCGAACACTTGTTAAAGTGGCGTCAGTACTTAGCGCCTTCAGCCAAAAATTAATCATTCGTTACAGCTCTCCCAATGTCATTCGACTTGACACATTTCCTCCACCACCGCGGCGGCATCTATTCAACTCTAGCTTCTTCTGGCCTCAATTTAAATTCAGTCGAACGCGCGCACACGTACACACATTTCTCTTGGATTAAATATCGAAATTTGACAAAAAAAAAAGCCATTAAAATAAAAAACTTTCTACGAACCGTTATAGATTTTTCTGAAGTAGAATAAGTATAGCGTTAGAGCAGCGACGAGTGCAAAAGCTTTCGAGCGAACTCTTTGAAGGAATGCACGAAGTGATTTACAAGCCGAAACCCGTTTGCACGAAATTTGCGCGAAGGTCGTGCGCAAATCTAAAGCGCCATTTGCATAGGTCGAGCCTTCAATAACTTTCCCGCAAGGTGTCTCAAGGTCTCGCTTGCTCTCCTTTCCCCCCTTTTCACGTGAAAAGGGGTTTTCGGTTGCGTTTGTGCGTTATATACACGGCTTCGGTACATTTTACCGTTTATAATTTGCTGTATATACAGTTGGTGTGTACCTGGAACTATACGCAAAGCTGTATTTTAATTTGACTCTTGAAAATGTGCGAGTTCGAAAGGCTTTAGTTCAACAATGACAATTACTACTTTACGACTCGTAAATTATAATAGATGTATTTACGATTTAGATGCTATAATATCTATTGTAAATAACGTTTTCGGAGTACATATAAAAGCATCATAAATAATATTTTGAAATACACTAGCTATATCCATCCTCGCTACGCGCACCTTATATTATTATCAAAACATTTTAACTGTGTTTAGGTACTATTGTATCATCTTTTTGTAAATTTGTGACGACCTAAAATACTAAATTTTTATTAGTATTTAATTACAAAGATTTTAATTTTAAGTCCAGTTTATTTTAATTCTAATCACTTTTAAAGACCCGTACCCACAAAAGAACGAAGCTGATACTAATTGCTATCTGCACTTAGTTTAGGTGTTGAAATCCTCATTAATTTGCTGCAAGAATAGAACGATTTCTATGGAATTGCTTTCGTTTCGTGTCCAGATCAATTAAATTATAAATTACAATACAGAAGTCGAGCAAAACGACCACCTGTTGAGAGTTTAGGGAGAGCGAGAGAGCGAGAGAGAGAGAGAAGTGCTCAACGGAAGGGATAAAGGGTGAAGCGGGGCTGCTATCTCGTAAATTCCGTTCACCACACCTTACTGGCGCACGTTCATGTGTGTGCCGCCGCTGACTCTTTCTCTCTCTCTCTCGCTCTCTCCTTCTCTTACTCTCCTCCCCGCGTGCTCGTCTTTTACTCGCTGTTCTTCTAACAGGTCTATACTTTCGCGTAATTCTCCGACGACATTTATTTCTTTTATGCTTCCCACCTAGTTTCCATCTCTCGAACGACTGCATATTAGGAAACTGTTGATTCAGGTTTTTCTCGTTTCAAGTAGATCTCGTAAGAAGTTAAATGCCATATTCTATATCGTATGGCTAGGTGTATTTTTTTTTTAAATCGTTCCATAAAAACAAGATGTATAGTTTTTGAAAGCATATTTCCTCATTTTTAATACCACGCGTATTAAATATAAATACTTCAGCGACTTGGATTTTAAAGTTGCGCAATCTAAATTGAGATTGAAATTTTTCTTAGCTTTCAGTTTTTATTTTAATGAAAATGACTTATAATAAGCGTTATATTAACCATATGAAAAAAAAACTTGTTATGATGGCATGAAAATAAGTTGAGATTAGTTTCTTAGATACTTAATTTAACTGGCTACAAGTAATGCGTTTTTAATTCTGCAATTACTATGCTACTGAACGTGCAGTTAAAAAACTTGATCTGTCTCCTTTCATTATGTTTAAGACTTAATTGTTCCACAACTTAAGCTTATATCCATTTCATTTTATACATTGTTATAAGCATTTAATTTTAATTATGTCTCGTTAAGATCTGAAATCATTAATTTCACCGTGATACTTACAAAAAAAAACACATTCTGTTCGTTTTTTATTCATTTCTACACAATTTTAAACTAATCTAAATATAACAACTAAATAAATGTATTGCAACGCAAAAAAACACATTCCAAGTATTTCCCACCGACATCGCTCCTATAAGAGAGTGTAAATTCCCCCCCTAAAAAAGTGGCAGAAATTGTAAGTTCAGCGGGTCTGAGTCTGATCGACACCGAAACAATAAATGCGCCGAGCAACGGCGGCACCACTACCACCACCACCACACCGTGGACCGCTTCTCGCTCCACATTCTATTTCCTCTCTTTTGCCGGTGTCGCTTCTGGCATTCGTTTTTTATCCTCGCTCTCTCTCTCTCTCTCTCTCTCTCTGTCTCTCTCTCTCTCCCTACACACCCACCCACACAGACACACATACATCGGTAGCACCCTTTTCCAAGTGTGACGAGTGACTCGGAAGCACGTCGGCGCAGGCCTGTCAGCGGCTCGGGCGTATAATAAGGTGGCGAAGTCGCTCGCTCTCGACGTCTACCCGCTGAAGAGAGAGAGAGAGAGAAGGAAAAAGCGCCGCGAAAAGCCTCCGCGTAGAGCTGCTGGAAACAGCCGCAACCATGAGCTGCTACTGCTACAGCCCGTCGTCGCGTCTCGGAGTGACGAGTACGCGCTATTTCTCCCTCATTCTCGCGCGCTTCCTCTTTCGCTTCCTGCGCTATTTGCTGCTGTTGCTACTGCTGATGCTCCGTATTGCTCTTTCGTCAGCTGGAGCTGTACACACAGTTTTGGACTGTCTTTTAATGCGACTTTTAGGGTGCGAAAGTAGCTCCATGCTTGAAATTATATTAAGAGAAACCGAAACTGTTTAATCCTAATACAGATACTCGTAAAATAATTGTAATATAAAATAAGAATTTGCTTAATTAAATAATAGGTTAATCATTGACTGATTTCGATAGAATAAAGTAAAATTATATAAAAAAAAAAGTAATTTTTAAAATCCTTTTAATTCAATTTTACGATGTACTAATATAATACTGATAATATATAACTACTAATAATTTCTATCTAAAAATAAACGAAAATCGTCGCACAATTCCTAAGAAAAAAAATGGTTTCTTTCACTGTACATTGAATTCTAGACTTTGTACTGTGTTACCGATTTTGTTCATTCATACATCATAACGGATTTATATTTACAGACATGTATCAAATTTTTATTAATTTTTGAAACTCTTTTTAGGTAATTTGCGATTGTGCAATAATTGCAATATCTAAAATGACAAATCAGCCCAGACTCCTCACCACTATTTTATCCTTAACTTATTTACCACAAATTGTAACCTCCTTACATCGCGCAATACGTACCCACTTTTATCCTATATTCCACGTTTCTTTTCCTCCCACTCTTACCCATCTTCCATCGCTCCCACACACACATTTGCTATAGTTTCCAACCCTCTTCTCTAGCCCTCACCTCTCTCGCCCTCTTTCTTCCGCATATTCCACACTCCATGGTCGAATTCGTCCTCTCTCTCTCTCTCTCTCTTTACTTCACCGCGCGCGCGGCAACGTTCACCTCCCCCCCCCC
>UELU01141570.1:99296-149611 GCA_900490025.1 Megastigmus dorsalis
CCCCCCCCCTCCCTGCGCTCCTTCCGACTAGTAGTCGAGGAATTCGAGTTGCTATAAATCTCCCTTGACGGGCGCGATGCCAGGCAGGCCCGAGCACGCGTCGAATAGGGATCGCGGAGGGGGGGGGGGGTTGCACGGCGGCAAAGTCCTATACCTACTACCTTCTCCACCTCCACCTCCTCCTCCTCTGAACCCGCAGCAGGCGCGAGGAATTGTAATAGTTTCGCTCGCGCGCGAGAGGTTAACGCAGCCGCCGCGGCAACGGCACGGCTCGCTCTCGCTTCGATGCTTTCTATGCCGCGCGGCAGCACTGGAGAGCAGAGAGGGAGAGAGAGAGAGAGTGGGAATAATTGAAAGAATGGAAGGAACGCTTGAATTTTCACGGGAGCGCCAAGGCGAGCGTTGAAGAGGAGATCCTTTCTTCGGAGCCCGCCCGCGCACTGCACAAAATCTGAATTATGCGAGCTGTTTGTGCACCGCGAGAATATATTCAGGCTATTGTGGCTTTCATTGTGCTTTATGAGGATTAGACTTGATCACTTTTGCTCGCGATGGATGCACGCTTCAAAAAACCACATATTGCAATCCGTTACAGTTTGTTTCGCAATGCTGAGAACATTTAGAATATGTACGATTTCATAAGAAATTCGTATTTCTTCATACTTATCGATTCATTTTAATTAAAAGTTTTCATTATAAGTATTCATTTTAATTATAAGTAAAGTTAAAAAGCAAAGTTAAGTATGTCGCATTACAAATAGTGGATATAAACTTGAGAAACTCAGAGCTACCCGTTATAACACGAGAAATAAATTATTTTCAAATTGAGCGAGAACGAATTGATTTGGACGAAGCAGAATCCGACCGCTCAACTCGATCCCACCTACACATACGATGATTCAATTGTCCCTTCGAAGTATAAAGAAAAAAAAATAAAAGGAGAGCAGGAGCCTCGGTCTCTTTCTCCTACCATTCGAGACAGAAATCGTACGAATGAAGAAAGGAGCGCGGTTTATCAATCACGCGGTCGGCAGTGACAGGCCGAGATTCGGCGGCGGCGGTGGCAAGTTTGCGCCGCTCGCGCACAGCTGAAGAGGAAGACTTTGGCGCTCGGGCGCACGAGGGTCGCGACTCAGTCTGACCCGCAACTTTGGCTCTATCGAGCATATATACATCCACACACGAAGCGATTGCTTTTACACATGAACGGTTGAGGAGTACCGTTAGCCATCATTATTTTTCGGGGGCGAAGCATTCGTGATGCCGATTCGACTCTCTTATCGCCCAGCCATCGGCGATAAGAGGCTGCTGCTGCTGTCTGTGTGTCGGCGGCGGTGCCTTCCACGTTTTTATACGTGTCTGATGTATATATACGTGTAGAATATAATGTACAACGCCACCCATGCCCTTGGGATTTATCATGCGCTCGCGCGGCAACTTATACATATATATATATAAATTATAATGCGGGACGGGGATGGAACACGCGCTTATCGTTCGGTTCTCTGCGGTATACATTTTGTTGCTTGTCTGATGGATTAAATTACTTTTTTATCGTTACTATAATGAACGGCGAATGAATAAAGTGATTGATACTTAAGTATCGATACGATATGTAGCAATTTATTTCGTGCGCTGTGTATGTGTGCGGTGAGTCGTTTGCTTCAGACGATACAAAGAAAGGAACGACGAATAAGGCAAATTGTATATTTTGAACTCGTGGAGAAATTTGATTGTTTCTTTCAGTCAATCATGTAAACATAAATTTGATTATTTACATGATGTCTGGTTCGTATTACTAATTCAAACCTTCTTTATATCGTTATATTTTTCCAAATGCGTTAATCTTTATGATTTTTTATGAACTGCCAATTTAAGATGAGTGCAGAAAGTAGGTTTTTCCTAACAACGGCTTTGGATTATACATATTAATGATAATTAAAAGCCTTATAGGTACTCGACATTATCCAATTAAAATCTATTATTTCATTAGGAACGTATATTATATTATACTATTTCCTTGTATTTGCCAAAACGCACACTTATTTTTATCGGTCGATCAAATGTAGCTCGAATATAGCTAGTCCTCCGTGTACCATGCATAAAGTTAGTATAATGTATTCCGGAAACATAACAATAATGCAAAAACCATTGTCATTTTGTAGCCGTAACAGCACGCATACGCGTCTCTTCCCAAGATCGTCTCGATTCGCGAAAATCCCATTGAATAAGCCATAAACACATAACGGCTCGCTCGTGTTTTTCGCCACAAGAGAAGCCTAAAAAAACGAGGGACCGAGAGAAAAGCTGCCGCGCTCACGCGAACAGGAATTCGAATAGACAGCAGACAGTCCCGCGGCCCAGAGGTTACCTCGAGCTCGATGTCATCTTCAATGAAGCCCATGTATACGCGCGCGCGCCTTCCTCTCATCCGCTTCCAGTGTCAGTTGCACATCCTCAAAATACTCCTGCCGCAGGAGGAAGAAAGCCGCGGCAAAGCTTATACTCACGCGCGCGCTCAACCTCTTGGCTATATATATATATAATAAGAAAAACGCTATCGAGCGTCTGGACGATCACGCGATGTGACGTACACGTTGTACACGTTATATAGGCGCCAGTTTGTTCTTTCTCATTTTCAGCCCTTTGCGGATACTTTGCGCGCCTTTATCGTGGGAGAGCTGGCGACCATTATGGCTGTGGGGGAGAGGATTCTGCGGCTAATATCCCATCAAATCTCGCTTTCCCTTGACGTTGCGTCAAATACGTTTTTAAGCACTCGAGTGATGAATGCGATAGATTTTGTGTTTAATGCCGATGATGAAAATTCTGTGGCCCTGAAAGAGAATTTTTTTTAATAATCGCCGAGTGCTTGGAAAGGAACTTTAAACTCTGTTTCGAATTAACACAGTTTAATAATTGGCATGTTGAGTATTATATAAAGCACAGTTGTGCAAGCTAATTTGAAAGAAGTATCCAAGGATATGTACAATTTATTTGGTAGAGCATAGATTTTTAGAATTACTCATAGAAACCTCGATAAGCGAAACATAATACCAAAGATATCCATGCAAAAATTATTGAATTGGAAAGTTTATTAATATCTCGTGTACCACGACGGTTTGTAAATATAATGGACACATGTCCATACTCCTCCCATATTAATTGTGCTAAATTAAATCATTTTAGTTAATTTAAAAGAATTTTAGATACAAAATGCAGGTCAATACACGTACATGACTACGTATACCTGCCGATCGTATAAGAAAAAGAAAATACTTTTCTGCATTACGTCAAATAGCCCAAAATCCCGCCATCTACGGAAAAACCATGAAGTTTTTCATCCCCATCGTACACGAATTCCAGATTATACTGCAGTTCAGCTTGGCTTTGCTGGCGCGCGCATTATCGGCTGCAGCAGTATAGAAAGCGAACGTCTGAGGCAAGGCGCGCCAGATGGAGCAGCGAGCGTCGAGCAGCCATCATGAATCAAATTACTGTCAAAGCGAGGAAAGGGGGGAGATCCCGAGTAGAGGTAACGGAAACTGTATACGCTTCCACGAAGGGGAGGGACTTCGTGCGCGCCAACGAATGAGAGGTGGAGTCGACTTACCATGTTGCGATGCTCGCTCCATCTATCCACTGCTACCGCAACTTTCATACGCAATTTATCGACAAACAGTAATATTATCAATTGTAGCTATAAATATGGTTTGTTTTTATAAATCATTTCTGCTTAGAATGCAGAAAATTCTCTTAAAAACTTTTTAATTTTAATTACTTTTCAAGTTGTTTGTAAGGTTTGCCGATCGCTATTCACTCCCACTAAGCCATAGTTAAAACGTTGACATCTTATCGACAGCAGCGAAACGCAACCTTAGTATTAACACGAGGGATATATCGACTGAGATGTAATTATTAGCTTTGACAACTTGCCACAGTCGACAGCAAGTAAAGAAATACACTGAATAATATTTATACTTCTATTCGCTTAGAATAATGTTGTTAAATATATTTTTATATCTATAATTATTTTAAAATTTAACATGAAATATATACTGTTATTTGCATTTATATTTATAGATCGTTGTCTTGTATAAATTGAAAGCAATAGGATAATACTGAAAATCTATGATAAAGCATAAGAATGTACGCATTGAGCATTATGAAATCTTCCATATAGCGCTATTGACTGAAGAACCTTTTTTTTAGTTAAACATAAGCAGACGTAATAATTTCTTTATATTCCTCATTGCTTATCCTTTGGAGTAACCGCTTGCGGTTTACATAAACTCGAGTTTATACGGTACTCGAAAAGCAGCGCACTCGCATCTTTTACTTACTAAAATTCCGACAGCAATCATCCACGGATAAAAAAACACATCGCCGAGATACAATTTCTTCCTTGCCCAGATACCAGAATGTATAAGAATCTCCAAACTCCAGAGCGTGCTGCACAATCGACAATCGGAAATGAGATGAAGATCGCTTACCCGAGGAAACGCAAAAGCAGCTTGCCCTTCGAGTAGTCCCTTGGATTTTTGTGCTCTGTGTGCACTCCACCGCGCCGCGCTCAATCAGTTCTCTCTCTCTCTCTCTCTCTCTCTCTCCCTTCGAAACGCTCAGCTCGGCATTGTGCGTCGTTAGGTCGTATATAGCGCGCGTAGGAGGCAATTCGAGCTTTATATACATATATAAGCGATTAGCAAATAGTGATAGTGAAACGGGTAGTTGAATGTAGGCGATGACGCGGCAGTCTTAAAGTTACACTGACCAATCGCGCACCTCTCTCACACCGGACGCGGACTCGACGGATCGGCTCTCTCCTTCAATCGCAATCCTTCTTTCAAGTTCAAGGTTACCGTGCACGGGGATATGTAAAAAGTGAAACTGTAAAAAGATCGCGACTCGACTTTTTGTGATATAAGCGCCGGGAGCAGACAACGAACATAACTTTTTTTTTTTGTAGGTATACATGATTATTGGGATATTCAGGTTTTATTGGTATCACGTTTTTTGCCACTTGTGTTTGTGGAATTGTCGGGGAAAACGTAAAGAATATTATTATCGTAAGAGTTGTAATGCTTCTTCGTGTACGTACAATAAGAAAAAAGTTTGATGAAAATTACCATGATACTTTTACCAGCATAAACTGAACTAGAATCTTTAAATTTTCAGAAGTAAAATGCTACTGGTTTAACTATTTCGAGTATAGAGACAATTAATAGACTCCATTCAATTCAGTTACTGAGAGGGATCCCGTGATGCTGCTCTTTAGTTTAGAAAAAAAAATATACTTCCAAAGATTTAAAGAACATTTAGGTTTCAATCATTATTTAAAGTACTAATTGCAATATTTATATTAAATCTTAATAATGTTAATTGCAATACATTATCAATAGAATTATTTCTTTATATAAATGGGGAAACAGGAAGGAAGGCGCTGATGAACCTCGCTTATCGGCTCATCTCGTTAAAACACTAAGCACTTTCCTACACACATTAAGCACATCTTATCATGTTTATTCAGTAAAAATTTAAATTATATCTCAACGTTAAATCGCACCAAGAGTACACAACAGAATTTTTACAATGTTTACTCAATCGAAACAAAGTAAGCATGGGGATTCGAGTAATGTTAAAAATTCGAAATTTGCAGGTACCTCTTCCAGATTTCAATTAAGGCGAAGTGCTCGAGTTTATGGCTCTCGTGTAGGAGCCGAAGCAAGAGAGTTCGAGACCCCGAGAGCAACAGAGAAAAAGAGCTGTATAGGAGAAGAGAGAGAGAGAGAGAGAGAGAGAGAAGCAGAGGGATAGACAGACGGAAGGAGAGGTCGAGCGCAGAGCGAGCGAGAGAACGAGAGAGAAAGCTACACGCCGGCAATGGTCCTTCCCGTTTCGGCTTCTCTCTCTCTCTCTCTCGCCGAAGCGAACGCGAGGGAGAGAGAGTAAGCGAGAGAAAGAGCGAGCAGAGCAGTAGTAGCAGCGGTAGTAGTGGTGGTAACTGTCACCAATGATAATTTATGTTAATGGCAGTTTACACCGGCGCGCGGCGGCGGCCGGGGTAGACGGAACCGTAGCAGCGAGCTGAGCAGTCTGCAGGTCGTCGCGACGCCGAGCGGACACGAAATTTCATCTCTCGCTCTCAGCTATAAGCTATATAATAATACATAACGCTGCACGTTCCAGCAGCAGCAGCAGCAGCAGCAGCAGCCGAAGACGAGAGCGCCAAAAGAGGCATCGCCACGAAGAAAGGAGAGAGATTTTCAGCGGAGTAGCGAGCGAACGAACGCGCGAGATGGAGGGAAAAAAGGAAGAGCGAGCGAGAATAGCAGCCGAGAGAGAGAAAGTGGATTCGCGCCGTCTCCGTCGCTTCTCTCATCCCCCGGCGGCATCCCCTGACTTTCGGCGGCAGCGGCAGCGGCGGTGGCGGCGGGCAATGGCGACGCCCAGCGTCGACCTCCAGCCGCGGTCTCTCTCCGTCTCACTCGCTCGCCGCCGCCGCCGCCGCCGCCGCGTTATATACACGCAACTCCGAGAGGCGCAGACTCGACCGAGTCGTCGTGCACACGCTGCTGCTGCTGCTACTGCTGCTGGGGGGCGCGCATGCACACCAACCAAAGCCTAAAGAGACAGAGAGAGGAGGCCACCAGACTATATGGGAACATTATATACCTGTATGCGTGTCCCGGATTTTCGGGATCGACATCGGCTGTCTCGCTCCCTCGCCCCGCGCCGCCAGGACACCCGTTGAATGTGTCGCCGCCGCCGCCGCCGCCGCCCCCCGTCTGCAAATTTCACCCGAGCGCGCACCTAGACGCACCCGGACTTTCCTACCGACATCATCATCGTCCAAAACCTCATATTCTCTGCCTTTGTGAGTATAGCATCGATTTTCCTTTTTTTTTCTTTTTAGTTTTCCTACTTTATATACACTTTTATATTCGAGTATATGTCGAGGGAGAAGCTGTGGATTACCGAGTTTTATTTTTCATTTTTATTATCTTTATTTGGAGCGACGCGCCAGAGGAGTGACGTGAGAGCGGGATGAGCGGATTTACGAAAGTGAAATTCGCGCTGACACATGTTGGATGTTATATAGTGTGACGTAGTCGTCGTATAGTCGTCTGTCGCGGATTGTAGATAAAGATGGCGCGACGGCGGTAGTTAAATTTTCGTTTACGAGGGAAGCTCGATTTTGTTTATTTTGCACTTTTACTTTCGTTCGTTAGATTTTTAAATATGCTTCTATAAGTGAAAAATTTTTAGTAAAATAATAGTTAATTAAAAAAGGTAATAAAATTTGATGGTGTGAATCATGGACATCTTAAACGTCTCAATATGAACTTTTCATGGAATCATTTTATTATGAAACAAAATTAATTATAATTATTGCTCAGATATTTTTTTAAATAAAGAAAAATGTATCTTCGTACAGCGATATAATTACTGAAATGCATCAGTCAACGATTATTTAACACTCATTCTCATTCGTTATCAATCAATGTATTCTTATCAATTCATGTAATAAACAAGAATAAGCTTCGAAATAATGTTCTGATAATTTTACAGTATGTACGCCGCATGCTTTTGGCGACTTTTTTAAAATAAAAATTTTTGGCTAGACCAGGAGCACGAATTCGTAATGGCTACGCGATTCGCCGCGCGCACGAGATGAAATTCAGGGGTGGCTCCAATATACCGGAGGGTCACGAATATCTGGGGCGTTTATGGGCATGCGCACTGTTCGTGCCAGACGCTCCCATAATTTCGGCCGTCGCTACGTATCACGTCCTCCTGTATATGTAATTAAAAAATTCCATGGGCACGAAAATTTTACGCAGTCGCTCTCTTCGCGCGATCAATCGGTTATCGCGTTTAAAATAACGGAATAAAATTGGCCGATTTTATCTAATGGATTGTATACGCTTACGAGACTGGGCGAAGATTGTATACGCGCGATCCCACGATTTTCATTATGTGTGTTCGCATAGGTTTGGCGAGCTGTATGTCTATGTGTGCGGCCGAAAACCGGCCATGAGAGAAAGAGAGAACCCCAATCAAGGACTCACTCCGCCCGCATTCCGTATCCGACCTTCCGATCCCTAAAACCTGTCGGCGTCGTATAATCGTCGTCGTCTGCCGGCAAAAAACCAATTTTTAACGTTAGCCCGAGCTCTGATGTATAGCTAAAACTTGCCTTTGATTTCCAACCCGAACGCCATTGCGTTCTCTACCTAAACTTTTGACTGTCTTTTTTATTTTACACTATAATAGATTAATAATTTTTCATTCACTTCATTATTATGATTTTTACTTTTATATTATTTTTTATAGACTTTAATATTTAAAGAATCAAAGAGATATTTGTATAATGTTTTCCTTTGAGATTCAGTAGTTTTATACAGTTTATATATTTTTTTTATTAAATTTAATTATACTAAACGAACCATTAGCAATTTACCAAAATAATTGATCTATATTGTGACAGATAAAAGAGAAAGGTACATCAAAAGTCGATATATAATCTGCTATAGATATGTCTCCTTTCGATATTTGTATTCGATATTAAAATCCCCGGTTTCCGAATAAGAATTTGATATCCACCAATAGAATTGTGCACCCATTAAAACAGTACGCACGTACGCACAACTACTAAATCAAATCATCAATCAAAAGGTTCCTCCTTCTACACAGCATGCGTTATTTCAGCTTACACCGCGATGTACATTACAATTGAATATTATGACTATTCGGAAATCGCAGCCATTGATAAAAGCGAATCTCATCTGTATATTGCTGGGTACAGCAGGTCGGACGAACACGGGAGCGGTTAATCGATGCGGAATCAATAGTTGAACGCAGGGAGGATGACGCGACTAAGTTAAGCGGTGATCGATGCGTGCTTCCTCACCGTTAAACATACACCCATGGACATGGACGTTTGTGCAGACACAAACACAACAGCCTCTGCGTATTGCGGACGGAAATTGAATTCTAATTTATCGCCGTCGGGCTCTCTTATTCGGCCACTTATGATGTAGCTGTTTATATATATACACACACTTGAGCCCGCAGCATCGATCTCTTCCGCTGTGTGTTTCGGCTCCGAGCGAGCGAGCGGCCGACCAAATTCGCCTCGCCAAATACTGTATATCTATAATAACTTTGGAAGTCGTATATAAATTAGCGCGCTTCCGCAACAAGTGACGTCAGTCCCGTTTATCCATATAGTTGGTGCAGTGTGCGGGTGAATGTGTGTCAAACGCTGCTCGCTTCGTTTGCTACGAAGACAATCCCTGCAACGGCCACACAGCGCAAAGAATAGCCTCGCGCGCGCACGCCACAGTTTTTCATTCTGTTGTCTGTTTTTTGCTTGACTGAGCGCACTCATATATATATAGGCGCGAGTAACGATCGGCAAAAAGTGATTTTGCAAACACTGCTTCCAAGTAGCATTATGAGGCTGATTAGTCGATGCATTTGTCTTTTGTTGCGGGAGCTGTAGATATAATGGCTGGCTTTTAAGCGTTCGCTCGTATAAAGCCTTAGGCAATTTTCGCAGCATAGATTTTCTTGGCGCTGCATTTCTAGATGGAGAGAACTCGAGTGTACAGAGTTCATCTCTTTAAATAACTATATTTACGAGTGTGTAGATAGCTGAATGCTTTTATGGTTAAATCATTCGTTAAATTTATTAAATTTTATATACATTGAAAAAAGAAATTCTATTCAAGCAATCCATTTGTTTTAATTCAATGCAAATAAATATTTACTTGGACGCATTGAAACAAATATTTACTTGGATAGAACAATTTTTAATTGGTATAAAACTTCTATAGTCAAAATAATACATATTATAAGCAACTTTTCTTCTAAGCTTGCCTTTTTCTCTTATTATCATTACTTACTCAGATTGTCCAGTGATGCTTACACTTTATAAATTCAGCACATGAGAGTGAGTTTCATTCCATTTGACATATAAAAGTTACAGAATAATGAAAATTTGATATTTAAATAAAACATACAACTTTCGCATAGATCTAGATTTGAACTTAATTTGTAAATAAAATATTTTTGCTGTATAAATAAAATATTTTCTAATGCCATAAGTAGGTCAGTGTAACTTGTATTATTTCTTACTGCATCGAATCCAGTAAACTCGTACGAAAATAAAACCATATTAAAATCTTTTAAACATTTGAGGTTCAACTATTTTTTATGATCATACAAAGTATTTTTTTCAAAAGAATGAAGTACAATTAAATATCATTACTAAAATCAAAAATATTTTTTGAAGTCTTGAGCAACTTATATAGGTACTAAGAATTTAATCTTTAGCTGTAAAAAATAAACATTATTTTCTTGCTAAGTAGAATTAGAAGGGGAATTTTAAAAATTTAAGAAGTAAAAGATAATAATGTAACGTGAAAAGCGCAGGTATTCAAAATAGTTAATCGCGTTTCAAAATGAATTCAATGTTGTAATGTAAAAAAATTACATTTTTTAAATGATGTATTGTTTAGGTTAATACATAATAATATACAATAGCATTCTTGTTCTATAGCGGATTTCATTTTACCAATGATTAATAAGTTTTATTATAAATCTGTGATCGATTAAGATTAAAACGTCCTTATAAAAATTTTTATTGGTTAAATAATTCTGTAATATAAAAATAATACGTGAGTAACAAATTTTATTGGCTTTGCGTAACTACTAAAAATCGTTGCGACAAGTTTTGGTAAAAAAATTCATATCGTTTTGCTTTCAGCTGATATGAATTTTCGAAAGTATAATAAAATTGAAACCATGAAGTATATAGCACGCGTTAAGATAAGAGCAGCCATTTGGGGGAATCGATTTACTTCTTTGGTCCATAAAAGAAAGCACAGTGAAATCGCATAATCGGTACTTTTCAATGGTTTGGCAAGATTTTGGCTCTTCATTGCATTACGTGAGAGGATAACCGAGTTGGCACTAAGCCAGATAACAGCCCATGTCGTTAACTGAGTTCGTGCACTCGCAGCTTCTGACCTTGACGCTCCGAAATTTTCTGAACTAATATGCTTTCACAAAATTAAATCATAAATAATAGTTTTCTTTTTAGACACAAATAAAATATAGTTGCATTTAAAATTTTAAAACAAATGTAGCTCGTATCACTACAATGTTTGTACTGTTAAACATGTAAACGAAATGTTATACTTTGTTAAAAATACATTGTTTTGAAAAATCAATTTTAAATATTGTTGATAAAACATTCTTTATAATAATTGACATCAGCTATAATTGTAATGCTTATTATATTCATGACATGGTTTTTTAAAATGAAAGAAATGAGACGTAGTACTTTTACTGCCGCGTAAATAAGTCGTAATGGCGCTCAGTCGCGATTCATGACACATTCCTTTACAGTTAACACGAAATACCAATAAAAATTACTACGTCGAAAAAAATTTTGTTTCCATCCTACAAATTAATCATGAAAACTTTTCAGAACGAACAATTCCAAAGTTACTCAGTAAAATTATAATTTCCCAACTTTTCCAACTTTGAATTTAGGGCCCACGTCTCTAATAAAATATTTCTCTGCATGCACGCGGAGAAAAAAAGTCAACCTCGTTGGCCTGTTATAAGCTGTGCATAAGCACGAATAAAAAGATAGACAGAGAAAGAGCGTGTGAGTGAGAGAGAGCTAGAGAGAGAGAGAGAGATAAAGAAGGAAAGAAAGAAGAAAGATGAAAAGCGAGGCTTCGATAAAGAAGAGTTCGTTATGTGAGAGACGAAATAGAGACGCTACTGACTGCTCGCTCTTGTGGCTTTCATTTCAGAGTCACATAAAACGGCGGCGGGGAGCGGACTCGCGGATTACGACGAGGGGCGGCAAGAGAGGAGGACGTTGAAAGGGAGACGAAGAGAGCGAGAGCGAGAGAGAGAGAGAGAACGAGAGAGAACTAGAGAGAGAAAAAAGATATGCCGGCTGGCGAGCAGATGGTTGCCCCGTTTATTGGTTTATTCGTCGGCTCGGCCCACGTCTCGCACCCGAGGCCCCGAGAGCAGTTCCCCTTTGTGCTGCTGCTGTTGCTGCTGCTGCTATTGCTGAACAGAGTGAGGAGAGAGAGAGAGAGAGAGAGAGAGAGAGAGAGAGAGAAAGTGAGCCACTGCCGCGCGCGCGAAACTCGGGAGAGTCGGGAGTGCCGTCGTCCGGCCGCACGCATAGCACACGTAGAGCGCACACAGCTCACCTTTTGCCGCCTTTTTCTTGAGTAGAGGGAACCGACCGAGTCGAGGTACGTGCTCAAAGCAATAAAAATGCTAAATTCCAGGGGATAATCCATGTCCCTTTTCCTTGCGCGCTATACTGTGTACATAGCCGTTCTGTAACACTTGGAGAGCAGCCCGCCAGTTACGTACAATAATGATATCGCAGCCCTTATTAGCGCAATTTACAATTAATTTTGTAAATGAGTCGTTTTTACGGTTCAGCTTATTATGCAGATATTACAGAGTGGTCTGATGTACCGTTCAAGTATGTTTTTAGAGCTCGTGATTTTAGTTTAATTTATTAACAGCATATTACATTTTGAGTATAAATTTTCTTTTTAATCAAAACTTTCGAGGGGCTGTGTTTTCGTTCATTATTTAGTACCATGAAAAGAACTTTACATATGAAGTTCGCTTTCCGTGAGATGTAGAACAGAATCGATGAAGTTCTGGCAGAGTTATCGGCGCTTAATATTATATAAAATCAAGATGCGATCAGTCTACGCTATTTTATGCGCAAAAATATTTAATGATCCTACTTAGTTTATGTTATGTCACAAAATAGTAGATTAAATTGATAAACATTGATATTTCTAACATTTAGAAGAGTCAAGAATCTATTTGAAGCTTTTTATATCGACTAGAAAATCAATGCTTTATATTCTTAAAGTACTTGCGTCTTGATACCAGAATCATACTCATGGTATATAGTGAAATACATATAATTTCTACTCTTTAATTTATGATAGATGTGAAAATCTATAACTCACCATTGGCTTAACCCATTTCTTCCCAATCGACCATTTTATAGTCGATTGGTTTTTTGCCTAAAAAATTGTCGAAAAAAAAATAGTAATAACCAATAGCACTTTTCCGAAGTAAAATTGTCCGCTCTTTACGATTCTGAAGTCAGAATTTTGAAAATTCCATTGGAAAATTTCAAAACGGCCATTTGTATTTGATGAAAAGTCAGAAATAAATTATAAAAATCGACTATAAAATGGTCGATTGGGAAGAAATGGGTTAAGGTAGCCAAACCTTTCACATTTTGCATATCTAATACCGGTAAATAATTATTTATTTCATTATCCGTCTTCATTTCATTCTACGTAATTTTTCATTTTACTGTGACTAATGGCTGCCCATATTTTGTTCAGTAGAAGTTAGTCTGGAAGTAAAGATCAATTGCGTATTATACGTTCATAAATATCTGTGTTCACAAAACTGGATCGCTATATCTTCTTTTATCTTATATTATTTTATAACTTTATCACGCATCGATTACTGTATTCAAACTCTACTTCATATTTATTGCCTACGTGAGAATATAGTGGGATTGAAGAAAAAACACTAAAAACGGTCAAAATATTAAAACTAAATATTAGTATATCATGATTGTAATATTAAATAAATAAGTATTTCATTGAAACTCCGTGAATCGTTAAAAGAAAACATTATATTATGTGAATGAATGAATAGTGTCGTATCTTATTAGTATTTGGTACATCTCGTTGATTCATATAAGCAATGAAACATTTTTTATTGCTAATAATAATGTAGATCATTTTACAAGTAATTAAACGCGCATGTTTTCTCTTCGCTAGAAAGTATAATACCTAGCTCGTAAATGTAATCAATACAGATGCTAAAGTTAACCATGCAATTATAAAAATTCAAATTTACACACAATTCAGTTTTCAAATCCGAAAATGAGTATTTTTATAAAATAGAACTAATTTTTGCATAAATAGACTACGTATACCGCAGAACAAAAGCATTAATTTTCTACATAGAAATATAAAATAAATGATAGCCGTTCTCGGCCATAATAATACTTTCAAGCCAAGAAGCTCTATCAGCAGAGAAAAAGCTCGCGTTCACTCTGTATACAATGTAACTAATGAAACTTTGATTTTCAGGAGCAGACGAGAGGTCGTCGGAAAATGCAGCGTCTGGCGTTCTCTCAACGGCCGAAATCCCACCCGACGACGAAAGCCAGTATAGTGCACACAGACACCGCGATCCAGCACCGCACGCACACACAGAGATACGTCCTGGCCAGAGAGAGGAAACTCCCGTGTCTCCTGTATACACGCACACAGATGCAGTCTCGCGCGTCCCTCGATATGGCGTCGTCGGTGGGCGTACGTCGACGGGTCGATAGGACGACTCGTGCCCTCTCTTTCTCCCTCTCTTTCTCTCTCGCTCGCTCACTCACCCCACCCGTATACCAGACTCACCCCTTTTCCTTCCTCCACCCCACCATCCCAGACTCGCGGCGTTGGCGGTGGCTTTATCCCGAGGGAATGAAAATTACACGTCGCCGGTCGCGCCCGCCAGCAGCGGCAGTAAGCAAACGAGTCCGAAATTTCCACGGGGACGCGCAGATACACACGTCTACCCTGATGCTGTATATGGATACTGCACAAAGGCTTTTTCGTGCTGTTCTGATGCTACGGAGAAAGAGAGAGAGCGAGAGAGAGAGAGAGATGTTCAAAGGGGCTGAACCGAAAGTGGGATATCCGTGACTCTCTGGACATGGGATTATCCCGAGCTAAATTTAAAAGGGCATTTTTCGGCTACTGTTGCGAAAAATCCATAGACCGAGTGTCCGAGGACAGGAAAAAGGGGGTAAAATAAAGTGGGCGCGACGCTTGGCTAATTTGTCTACTGGGCGTTTAAGTCCGTGGATCATCCGACTAAGATCGGGCCAAATGAGAGGATAATCTCGCTCGCTTGCTGTGTATTATATATATGATGTGGGTGGAAGAGAAGAAAAGTTGCTGAGAAACTGCGGGAGGAAGAGAGAGAGAGAAAGAGATGGGTGCGCGCGCGCTCAGTTGGTAAAGTCAATATTTGGATTCATTGGGCGAGGATTAAGATGCTGACTGAAAGGAGCGTCGATAGGTAAGCGACCTGTAATCCGCGGATAATCACTTGACTTTTCGACGCTAAGCCTATACCGAATGGCTCGTCTTGTTTTCGGGGCTGAGTTTGACGGGAACAGTGATGAATTTATTGTGGTGTACGTCAAATTATTGACAATAAACTTCTAGCATGTAATTCTTCTAATCTATGCCTTAAAGATGAATCTTTCTTTTAGGGGAGGGACAAGCATATAATGATCAGAGTAGATGGAATAAGCTTCGTTGTATAATAATATTTTTAGGCTCTACACTTTATGTTTTAACAAAGCTTAAACGTTAAAATGTATTAATAGTTACCAATAAGATGCGAAGATACAAATTTTATAATACAGTATCATATTAGTTAAATTTTTAAGTCTAAAAAATAATTTCATACGTATACTGGTAAATTATATCTTGTAAATAACTAACGTTTTCTACTTTTTGCTTGTTAAAGGAATATTGGTAATGGAAACTAAATTTTAGTACATGTATAAATACAGCAATAACGAAACGAAATATGTTATTAAACGTGACAGACGAGGATTTGTACAGTACAAAAATTATGTAGAAACTTCGAAACCTATTTTATGCAATTATGTCGTTCCGAAAAAACAACCATTTTTTTTTAAAAAAGTGATAAAAAATAATCATTTTGATATGGTACTGTTCACAAAAATGTATCAATTTAAATTTTAACTATCCTTTGTATTATTTATAAATATAGTTACAAATTTATTTTAAGAAGCTAAAATCAAATTTAAATTAATGCCAGCATTCAAAATCTGAAACATATCTTTGACTTAAATTACTTGCACGAAATATGAATAAATAAAATAACAAGCAATGTACTATAGGCACCTTCAAAAGCGAAATGTGCACAAATTCGTGAAGTAGTCAAACTTATGCCTATCTGCAAACAGTAAATTCAACAATAGCCTCTTTCTTTGCCCATCGAATTATCAAAGCTGAAGATTAAACAACCATTCCACAAAAGACTTTTTTTTCCCCGCGAATCTCAAAGATTAAAGCAGCATTCACCGCGCGCGAGCGTTCGCGTCGCATAATAATCAAAAGAAAATTACACAATTAAAGCGTTTCATTCTCGAGTCTCGCTTTTGTATACGTTTGAATTACCGTGAGCGCGTCTATAGAAAGTAGGCAATATCGCGCGGCGGACGTCGTTACATCGTATAGCTGTGCACACGGACTAATGAAAAAATCATTTTCAGGAAGAAGCACCAGCAGCAGTGGCGGCGGCGGCAACGAGGAGGCGTCACATTGACCAAGTAAAGGTGCGCATCATCCCGCAACGGCCTCGCACGCATCGCAAACAAAAACACGCGCCGCGGCAGCAGTTCGCATCAACGACGAGGAAGAGAAAGAGAGGGCGAATATATAGAAACGTCTGTATATACCGCTAAGCAATAAGACGAAGAAGAAGAAGAAGAAGAAGAAGAAGAAGAAGAAGAAGACGAAGAAGAAGCAAAAGCTCGGATCGTCGTGCGCCAGGGCCGTGGCGAATATCGGCTGTGTCATCCTCGGCCCGTTAACAGCTCTCAGGTGGTTCCTCACTCGTTCGCTCTCTCATCTCTCTATCACACACACACACACACACACAGACATGCATAAAACGCAGCAGCGACACACAAGCGGCCTATTAATCAATATCGCCATTGCAGGTGTAAAGCAATCAGTGCCACCGTGGCAGCGGTCAATTCTCAATCTCACGCGTACTCTTTTGTCTATCTCTGTCTCTTTTACGAGGTGACATAACGAACTTTATACCCCGCGCACGCGCAACGGGTCAAAGTCGGTGCTGGAAAAATCTGCGCTGCACATTCTGAACTCGCGCGCAAAGAGACTTTCTCTATACGAGTGTGCAGGCTTTATTTAGTCCTTTTGCCTTTCTATAACGCGAGATGTATATATGTGTACGTGCGCGCGGCTATTGAACGCTCGAGAGGTGCACTTTGACGCGACTCTCCCCGCTTTCCACTTAGCTCGCACGTCAATGTAATTGATCGTTGAGTTTTTCTTTTTCTTTTTCTTCTCCTCTTCCTCTTCTATCTTAGCCCTCTTCTTTTATTTATTGTAATATTTTCCGATGATCGAGCGCTGCGGATGGATTGAAGGCTCGCGTCGTGGACATCACGCGGCATCGCTGTAGGCTGTAACGGGCTTTTGAAGGGAAGCTGTCTCTTGAACAGCCGCGAGTATAGTTTGGCTTTTCTGCGCGCAAACGAATGCATGTACAAAAGCTGGAGAAGACTAGGTCACGTTTAACGTGTAGCTTGTTAATACGAATTTAAATTTTTTCCTGGATAATTGGGTTTCTAATTGATGTTTCACCGGTTGTACAAGTTATTGTGCGGTGCGTTATATACATATATAATAATTGAGAATTTGTTTTTTTTCTTTAATGTACTTGCAATAAATAGATCCAACTTTTACAAATACGTTTAACGATTAACAAATATTTTCAAGCGGTTAATGTAATAATCACTTCTGACAATTTTATCAGTATATCATAGTATATTTGATAAGTTGTATCACAAAAATGATAAATTTGGACTGAGTTAAAAAAAATGGATGTCATATTTGAAATCGTATTAGTCAATAAATCTTAGTTAATTAAAAAATAAAAAAATCTTTCAAATCAATGAAAGTTTTCTACTTTATCGGCATAAGGTGAAACATGAACTTAATATAAATTTAGACACATGAAAAGAAGATGTAAAAGAATTACAACGAATAAAGTTAACAAAATATTACAGATAATGTAAAAGTTTGAAAAAAAATAATAAATAGAGTTACTTAAACAGCACTTTGTACATTAGCTTAACAAAATGCACATTGAAATCAGATTAAAAGCACTCGTTACAGAAAACATATTTGATATATCAATTGAAGAGAAAAGAAATGAAAGGGGGGGGGGTAAAAGGAATTAATTCGAAATGAATCTAAAATGCAGCCAGTCAGCCCATAAGAGCACGAGCACGCGGTCTAGACAAGTGAAAATGTTGCGCCGGGGCCTTGACTTTCTTCGATTAGGATCGCTCGTGTGTGCCGTCTCGCGGGAATTAGCAAAAAGTTGGTCGGTTTAACATGAAAAGGCCCGTCTCTCTTTCTCTCTCTCTCGCTGGTCGTCTTTCTCGTGCTGCACGCGGCGCATACACACACACACATATACACATCCACCGAACGGATGACTCGGCGTTAAAGGAAGCCCAGGCGATTCCCGAATGACGCTGCGGCTTCGGGAAAAATTGCAGTCACGTTGTAAGCGACGGCGTCGGCAGCGGCGATCTCCGCGCGTAGCGCCCGTTTGTTTGCCGTCGGCTAATTTGTATGTGAATTTAATGTAAACGCTCATTTCTCGTCGTCATGCCACGCGACACTCTATATACATGTACACGCGCGGGAATGAAATGTCCGAATTCGTTGTTTTTTTTTTTCACCTCTTCTCTCTTTTTTGTTTTAGAGGAGGACAGAACCTGGAGAGCGAGTGACGTGATACTGGGTCGATATTCGAAGAAAACACGATAGCTTCGGAGCTTTGGAGATATTTGTGCGCTGGCGTATTTAAGTGATGCAGTTTTAAAGGCCCAGTTAATGCTCTACATCTACCCTGTAGATCCGAATTTGTTTGAAGTCAGGCGACAAATTCGGTTCTAGAGAGGTTTGTGTGGTGCATACAATGCTACGTGGTCTGATATTATGTCTAATTTCTTTTAGACAATGCAATTCAATGCATAGATACATTATTAATACGTGAAAGATTTTGTAGCGCATCGTCTATACCATTTAAAACTTGATAGGCATATATAATTATTGTAATTCTTTGAATTTAATATTATAACATGTACATTTTTACTATGGAAAACATTTTTTTGTCAAATAATATCAACATTTTTTATCAATGTCTGCGATTTATAATTCATTTACCAAACCGCACCTCTGTTATTATCAACTATCATCGCAATGATTTAAAAAACATTCAAGGGCGTACTTTATTGTTGTTTTGCTCAACTTACTCATTACCTGATTGCGTAGACAAAGCAAATTGTGTAAGAAAAATAAGCTTTAGGAAACTTCCGCAAAGATTTTCCTGAGGAAAATATTTAATAAACTGCCTTGTTTGCAGCATATTGCAGAAATCAACAGAACTTTACTTTTATTTTAAATATTTCATAAATTTAGATTAATTTGTTTTAAATTTAATATCTTATAATATACTGTATTAGTTTTTACCCTTACAATTTTATTTATACATCTTGAGTAAGTTATGCCATGTAATAGAAAAAAATCATAGATTTATAAAAGACTCTGTCGGTAAAGAAGAATGGCTGTTTCTCATATCCAAGTAACGTTAATTTTATAATATGGATTTATTCGATTCTAAACTAAAAATTGGTATTGAAAAAAGCATTAAATAGTATAATTAAGCTTAACCAGAAAATTAATAGTGTTGTACTCAAATTGGCTTGGAAACCCGTGTGTTTCGAGTGAGTTAACTCGCTCTTATGTGCAGAATGATTAATCTAAAAATTCAAGTAGCATCAAATTATTATTGTACTGCATGAATATTGTAAAAACTTTATTGTTATGTTAAAAAACTACATATCTGAAATCAGTACTTTATAATTTTGTAAAGCGTATTACGTATATACATATAGTTGTATATGTATACATATAGTTGTACATGTAATACACTTAAGTGGGACATATTTATTGTACTTATATCTATATTTATCGATTTATGTTCAATTTAAAAATAAATTTTCATAGCACCTTGAGAATCATACATGTAATGTATATCTTCAATATTATAAAATTTCCATTTAATTCAGCATCGATTACGCTAGTTTAAAAATCTTTCTCAAAATTTTTAATAAATCAAGTGCAAAGAATCTTTAGAAATTTCATAAGGTACTACATATTCTATAAGTACAGGAATCTCCGAGGTCGATAAGGCAGGACACTTCGCAAATTTGTTTTTCTTTATTTTTGAAAGAGTGCACATGGCCGAAAGAACTGTAAGGTTTGAAAATGCAAAAGTTTAGTTTGTTGAGAAAAGACATATCGTTTAATCATATTAATAGTCATCTAATGTGACATTACTAACGATAAAAAAGGGAACTAATTACAACTTTTTGCTCTACCAAAGTATTGTTTACACAAAATCTTATATGACGTTGTTACGTGCAGCAATCAAAATACTATTTTTAACGAACACAGTCCGCTTAACGCGTCTGATTTTGACGCATTTCAAAAAGGTAACGCAAGAAAAGTATCGGTGAAGATCATTAATTCCGAGAAGTCAGTTACATCCGTGACGGGATGCTGCCGATCATGAACTACGTTATGGCCTGTGACCCACACACACACACACACATACATACACGTTATAGCACGTGTCTGTCACGACTGCACACTTTCATTGTCCATACCAGTAGACTTGTAATAAAAAACAAGGTTGTAATAAAGCCCTGGAACAGATTCATTTCGAGATTGAAAAGATAATTAGAAGCATCGTACGATATTTCAAGCGATCTATCAAAAGCCATCTTACATTCTTCTTTTAAATTCCTTTTGATCAACTTTCAAACCTTTAATAGTCCATAAACACCTTTGAATAGATCCTAAAATGTTTAATAATTAAAAACACTTTATTTTGTCTTTTCAAAGCATATTACACTCTTACAAAACTATTCGATTGAAGAACTGAAAGGTTTGTAATTTTAAAATTAATGTAAATAATCTGATAAAAAATTTCTATTACTATCCAGGTATTCATTTTTTTTAGATTATTCCATGTACTCGAGCTTTTATTTTATAACCATAAAAGTCGATTTGTTAAGAAGACAAGCTTTACATAGTAATAGGATTGCATCAAAAGTATGAAATAAGTGACATTCTCGATTACGAAAGCATATATCTAATAATTTTAACAACCAACACAAAAAAATGTTGATGTAGTAAAAAAATAAATTAGAAGAAATAAAGTGTTAATCTTATTTCTCACGTTGACTTTTCACAGCGCCAGACTTATCTGTTATTTTTTTTTCTACAAATAATTTCAAAAGCGGCTTTCGTTTTGATGCGCGAACTCTTTAACCCTTCTGTAATACTCAAAGAAAGACCATTAATCTTCGATCGAGCTCGAATAATAAAACGATATGCCGTTGCTGTTATGTAATGCAGGTGAGCGCTAATGAAGTGCATACACTGGCGTAATTACAGCTCCAGCGGACTACCCACTTTTAACGCTTGCGTCTAATGGACAGAAACAGTAATGATCTATGAAACAAAAAAAAAGATAGGTGCACTTGTCAGATAAATTATAAAAATTGTGCTGCGTGTATTAACAAATACTTCCAATTTTTCGTTCCAATTCTAGTGGTTGAATTAAAAGTGAGCCATGATTTCGCGCAATAACGTATTTTTTCATAGACTTGCTTTTTTACTTGTTTCCAGTTCTGAATAATTACATGTTGCTTGAAAATGAACTAGAAGTCAAACCAGAAAATATTTTTAATTGAACCGCATAGAATTAAAAAATATATATGGATATATATATATAATCGATAGGGATCGACATAATAACAAGAAATTAGTTTGTGGGAAACTATTTTCAGTAGTATACAAGGTACACTGTAAATTAACTGTCTCATAAAAGTAATCATTGTGTAAGTAATCAAATTTGAATGCCATAATGCACAAATGAGCAGGTTTATTTAGATAGTGTATCTAATTTAATAAGTAACTTAATAAAATATAGAACTCATATATTTTGTATCAGGGAAAAGTTATATCACTGCGAGAAAGCATAGTTTCGGTGTTTCTCTGTAAAAACGCTTTTTCTAATAGCTTTCTCAGCAGTTTCGGGAAAAAGGTATAGAGCGCGCACTTTTCTAGTTGCGCGATCCGATAGCTTTCTTGCGACTCCGCGTCTAAATCCACATCTGAGTGTGAGAGAAAATACGGCAAGATTAATGATTTACGTGACAAGGGAAAGAGAGCGAAATAAGAGGGAAGAAGCGGGTGGGGGAGGCTGCACTACTGCTGCTGCTGCTGCTGCCGGCGTTGCCTGGTCCTGTCGGCTATTATGAGGGGAGCCGCGCGGCTGAGGAGCCCTAGCTGCCACTGCCTGCAGGAGTAGCTTGCTTTTCTCACAAAAATGCCCCCAAAAGCTTTGGCCCCGCCTTGTGCTTTTGCGCGCGACAAAGGAGAAATAAAAAACGAATTACTTCGCTATAAATTCGGACAATGATTGAATGGGAATGAAAAGTTTCCTACATGAAGGGGGATACAAGTGTGTTACGCCTTAATGCTGTAAGTTCACGAATGTTATAGGAAAATTAATTAGGAAGAGTACTCGACTGCTAGAGAAGTAGTAACAAACAAACATGATGGTATTACAAAATAATTTTATACTTTTATTACTGAAAGAACAAAAAATTGTACATATCAGATGTTTATTAGTTATTAATTTAGAAAAATTAGAAATTTATTTACAAAAAGCTTGATAAACGATTTTATCCCTGATTCTGAAGATTACTTTATAAAATAGTAGTTTAATTGTAGAGCTACAATTTTTCAGTATTCGTTCAAAAATCTAGAAAATATAATAAAATATGATTTTAAAAAATATCTTCAATTCATGCCTGCTACTAACAAGAAGATGACCAGAGATGCGGGTGCTGAACTTTTTTTAAGCTCTCAGTGATTACATTTTGAACAAAATAATGAGACTCCTGTTAGAGAATTCTATTTAATGAACCCTAGTTTTAAAGATTTTTACCAATCCATATTGATTATATGCATTAATATATACTGCACAAGAATACACATATATATTTATGATATGCATTATAAGCATAAAAAATAGTGAATATCTTGACTTCCAGGGCCTAAAACGCCGATACCCAGGTCTTATTATTTGGCAAAAAATAAAATTTCTGAAAGTTTCATAAACCTCCGGGACCCGCACCCCTGGTCATCTGTTTATAAGTATTTTGTATGAAGAAGGAATAGAGATTATATCATATCTTCGGAAAACGAATTATGAAAAAACTTTGATAGGTGTTTTCTGATACCAAAAAATGAAGCACAACACTTTGGTCTTAGAGTCACTAAAAGCTGAGGTATACTATTATTAATGTAATAGCATTATTAGTTTAACTAAATAATGTTTATATTGATCATACAAAACTTTATTATATTTTATTACAACCAATTCTTAGAAATATATGAGTGAATAGCTTTTTTTTTTAATTTTTAGTTTTGGTATGTTTTAAAACTTCTTATCGCTAACTTTTTATTTTCAAAATTTCATATATCCTTTTCTCTGAAACTAAAAAAGATAAAAAAGCTTAATTATAGTGTTTTGGAAATGCTTTTTGTTGCACAATATCATGGCATTGTTTTCAATAACCTCCGTATAGATTTTTAATCATCAAAACTTTTAGTGATTGACTGATGAGGTCTGGCAATACTAAAATTCTGTATATAAAGGGATATACGTTCAACCTAAATTTTTTTGAATAAATTTTTTGATTTTCAGGCCACTCTAACAGTTTTAAAATCTTCAAAGCCATATTTAGTTATGGGATGCTTTAAAAACTTTGAAATCTTCTCATCGATAATTTTTTTTTCAGATAGAGAAAGATAGATAGATATAGAGAGAGAGAGAGAGTCAGTAAGTTTGTTACTTATTTTTATAATATTTTTGCTAACAACAAAATGTTTTTGTTCGTAAAATGTTAAAACAAACCGAACGCTTTTAACGATCTTAACATTTTTTGCATCAAAATTGAACTGTAATCAAAGTTTAATAAATTCTCTCATAAGAGCCCATGCATAAGAGTGTTACTTTGACATGGTTTTTTTTCGAAAACTGTTTTGTGAACTGTTTCAAAACTTTTACAGGATCTTTTTTATACGTTTAATGTTAGATTAAAATAAGTTTTACAAGTTTTTTTATTATTTCTAGAAATTGGTTTACGACATCGTACTCGTATAATAAATCATTACGATACATCAAACTAAAACTAATGTAAACAAACTAACATGATAATGAGTAGTGCTGTGGCAGCGTGCTCTTGCGCGTCGTAGCATTCCCCCAACACAGAGATATTAGACCAATTGATTTTCAATAAATCTTAAAAACATTAATCGCCCAATCTCGCTGAAAATGCATCAGATTGTTTTGAAATTTGGCAGGGATACGCAGAATAGTCAAGCGACGGCTATAAAACAATATAGATTCAGAAAAATAATTATTGTTAATAATTATTCATTTGTAAAAAAATGGAGCGGGAAATATGTTTTTTAGCTTTAAGTAAAAAAGTATCGAGGGAAGTTCAAGCTACGAAAAACTTTCAGCGAGACATTGGTTCCTTTATGCTTCAAGAAGTTTTGTGCAAAATTTCAGATCGATTCAATTAAAAATGACTAGGATAGAGAGATTTTAATAACGGTAGGTGCTAGCGCGCGGAGTCGGGTTAGATCGTCAGATCGCGCCCGCGATGCTTAGCCGTTCTTGCTAGCTAGCGTCCTTATTAAAAATGCCCTATTTTAGTTATTTTTAATCGAACTGATCGGAAATTTTGCATAAACTTTCTTGAAGCATAAAGCAACAAATGTCTCGCTGAAAGTTTTTCGTAGCTTAAACTTCCATCGATTTTTTTTTACTTCAAACTAAAAAATGTATTTCCCGACGCAATATTTAAATTATAATTTAACTTTTCTATCACTTTAACATTGTTATCAAGATTATATACATACTAGATGCAGATTATACTACTCCATTCCTGTGTATAGTCTACATATAAATTGTATTAAATAGATGACCTTGGTCTTGAAGCGTATATGAGTACTCGCGCATATAATACACGGATATTCTCGAGACGCGGGTTATTGTATCGCTTTATATGCACAAATATATATTTTTTTTTTACTTCACAAACCTATTCGGCAGCAAATAAATGAAATCAATATGGAATAATGAAATTGCTTAACTTACCAGACTTAAAGCCCTGTAAAAACGAGTGTAAAATGCAGTAATTGCTGATAACCGTAATAGTGTACTCTCAAAACGGAACGCCAAGTGTTCAATGGTTGATAGCTCCATTAACAATGCTTAGGTTATGCAAATAAGGACTCTCATATTGTGTCTTAGTAGAAAACAATAGATCGGTCATTTCCGTAATCGCAGAATCGCTACCGTGTGTGATCGACGAGGGCGTGAGCCTATCACATCGCTCGTAGCCTATTGGGCGAATCATGATGCGCGTTGGGCAAAACGAAAGTAGGTGCTTACTCCAAAATCAATCTCACTGCGTAACACATGCGTATTTCGCAGATGATGCTTAGAGACTATTCTCCGTATTACGCGCTGGGGACCATTTCCATCGTCCAACTACTTAAAAAACCCTTTTTAATATTTTATACAATGATTAAATTCCACATAACTCCACAATTCATAATTTATATTAATCCAGATTACTTACCTTTCTTTTCTATGTACTCTGTAAATGTCAAATCTTTAAAGATTAATGAATAAAAGTCTTAAGCTGTTCTTCATAACGCTCGGTACATATACTTATATACTACTACTACTACTATTTTACTACTATTTACTACTCATTATATGTACTCATTAGTGTGAAAAAAAAACAAATACCCAAGTATAAATGTATTTATGATTATGGACCTATACCAGGTATCAATGTTTAGAATGATTACCCAGGGCCAAAGTAGTTTGGTATGTTACATTTGACAGTATGTATGGAGACTGTTTGAGCTGCCAATGTAGCAAACTGATTTTTATGAAGTTAGCAATAAGTATAACTACTCATCCACATGTCAGCGAGTTTAAATTCATTATACTTCATGCTAAAATTAGCATAGTATAAATGCTAGTATGGGAAACATTAGAGGACACCTGACCAGTATCGTAACTATGATGACGATGATGATTACCAAAGCCATGTCCTTCCCCCATTAGCATTAATTTTGCGTATTTCGATAAATATACTTCACGACCAGGCTTTAGGTGTATTAGTTGTTCCTCATTGGCCTAGGCAATGATGGTTTTCTACGTTTACAAAAATGCAAATATCCGATCTGATATATTTCAAACCAATAAACACTTAATTTAATCTCCTTCTAGAACCACATTTCAAAAATAGGAAACGTTAGTTACAGACACTTTATCCGGAAAGATTGCACACAGAGAAGAGTGTCCGAATCCGTCATAAACACGATAAGTAAAAAAAAAAAAAAGACATCGGCCATGAACCAAATATGAAGTTAATTATCACCTTTCTGTATTAGTAAGAAAAAAACTTTAACCCGTTTCGTCCCGAATGACAATTGTTTATCTCATCTTTACATGCTGTAACTTTTGACTTGAATGTCCTAAAAAAATTTCATATATAAATATGCGGTTCCGATAGTTACAAAGTCTCATCTTTCAAATACCGTCGCTAAAATTTGTCTAGAAAATGATGTGAAAAAGTTATAGTTTATTTTTAAAAAAAAGTGCGATGTTTTAAGTCGGATATTTGGAACCTCTTCGATATTTTTTTAATCTCATTCGTTAGAAGCCGTGATATTATAATTCAAGTGTTGAAAATAGTACTAAGGACAGTAATTCCGAATGCTGCAATGAACAAAAATTTTTCCATTACCTGCTCTAATTTTACGAGAAAGGTTGCTTTTCAAGCTTTAATTTCATTTTTAGTCGACTCTGAACAATTTTTTAAAGCCGAGATATCTATGTATGAAAATTCGATAGTCTTATAAGCTACCGAGCTATTAATTCTTTTATCGAAGCAATCTATAAAAATCTCAAAACAGCCCTGGTAGAAATCCGAATATTTTTAATAGACGGGAAACTAGTTTATAGCTAGGATGAATAGGTTTCATAAAATGCAGCTCGCCTCTTTCGGGTGAGACTACCCCGATTCGGGCAGGCAGTACGCCGCGAGTAAGTGGGAAGCAGCACCACCGAAATACGGAGAGACACTACCCCTGAAAATTACTCCGCGGTGCCAAACTAAACAATACTTTTACAGTGAATGAAAAATTCCATGGTATGCAAAATGCCATGGTATGAAATTTTTACATTTGATCACTATTATTTTCTTATATCACGTTGATAAAGTATAGCACAAAGTATAATATAAGAATCTTATTAAAAGCTTTTCGACTCTGACTCTTATAAAATAATGTATTTCAACATGAGCCCCCGTTGCTCGTGACAAAAATAATCGCGGCCGCCGTAAGCCAAAATACAAACGAGTTGCTTTCTGAGACTAAGCATGAAACGTACAGTTGATGGGTACATTGAAAAATGAGGCGAACGTTTCAGAAAAAGGATTGAAATGAAAAAAGTTTCTCGCCAAACAAAACAAAACAAAAAAATCAAATCATTTCATTTCAAAGTATTTAAATGAGAGAGCATAAGCGTCTCGCTTAGTCGTCGTCACGTCGAGGGAGAAAGACGAAGAGAGGATAGGCCAACGGTAAAGGGGTACACAGAGGAGCGCTGGCAGGGGCTGAAAAGAGAGACACCACTAAACGAGCTCGTCGCGCAAACAGCGCGAGGCAACCCCCGCGGATTCGCGTCTCCGTGACTGATGGCTTCTCGTCGATCACTGCTCAACTGACTGCGCTACAGCTCTTCCATTCTCTCTTCTGCCCGCACTTCCCCTCGGCACCTATATCGCCAGTGATGCCGTTGTTGCGCGCTCGCTGCGATGAGATTAGAGTATGCAAAGGCACGGCTGTAAGCGAGAGGGCGACGAGTGGCCGGAAATAAAATTATGCTAATCTAGCGAAGTCGGTCAGTGCGATGCTTCGACCACGATGTCTATGAAGCGCATAGATCTCGTCGTATATTGTATAGTCTTGATTTCATGATAGGGGATAGTCATGAAAAGTTATTAAGATAAGTTTTCAACTTTTAGACCGTTAGAATTTGAAATGTTTGAGATTTATATTTGAAATGTCATCGATAAATGTTTCTAAGTCACTGTTATATCTCATAAAGTTCCTGTCGCGTCTCGCACTTTAAGTCAAATGTTTTAAGAGGTTTTAATCAAGGCACCTGAACAGTAAAATGGTAAGGTGAATTTTATAAAATAACTTGTTCCTGTACTACCATTCCATCTCAAGCTGCAGGAAATTTATCAGTTATTGTTGTAAAACTCTTCTTCAATAATGCCCAAATACAATTCTTTAAAGTTTTGCTTAGATCTTGTTTTTGAGCTTTTGGTCGGAGTAAAAGTTAACATAACGTAAAGCAATGTTTTGTTTTTATTGTCCTGCAAGTTTTCTATTAACCGCAGAAAAATTTTCTATACAGCGTCTTTTCGGTGGAAAACAGACTATCTCAACTTTTCAAAAAGGGTCTACCTTAATTTTTCTGGGCAAAAAGATTCTATTTCACAAACATGTTTTTTTTTCTTTCGAATTTGAATTAGTAGAAATTGCATAAATATGAAATCAGTCTAAACGACTCTTAGAAGAAAAAAAAAAAAAAAAACATATTTTGTATAGCAAAGTATAGCAAATCAAAGAAAAATTAATTTTCACGAAAGAACAAAAATTTTTAACCTTGCAAAGTTGAGGTATGTAGAGCTTTTTCGATGAGAAAAGTTGAGATGGGCCCTTTTTCCACTAAGGTATATAGATATACCAACAATTGTCAATTACAATTTTTCTAAGGTGTCCACAGAATACAATATTATTTATATAATATAGAAACCTGCATTCCATCTTACAACAACGTGTGAAGGATTATTATACAACCATATCTCCGCAATCCTACAGCTTTAAGGTATCAATTCGTGTAAAAATTAATATTTAAGTAAGAATTTCGTTGAAAGCACTGTACGCAAGTATTGACCTCCTAGAGATTCAAATTTTCAAAAGCCTCGAATAAGAATCTCCTACTGAGGCTGTTCTTATTACTTGCTGGTGCCGCACACGTTCAGACCACGAAAGAGACCCCGTGCGGTTCGCGGAAAATACAAAAAGCCTGCGCACGGATAGAATGCGCGACTCGTATACAGCATATACACGACGCAGTGAAAAATCGAATGCGCGGCAAGACACGACGCATCGAGTCTGGCGTGCGTAATTGTAGCTTTTGAATTTCATGCTGGAACCTCGGATTAAAGAGAGTAGAGGTCGGCGTAGATCTGACGGGGCAATATTAATGATAGCTGCTCTCCGACGCTGCCACTGCTCTCGTCCTGTCTCGAATTCCAACTCGGTTTCTTGCACTAGGAGGAGAGAAAGAGAGAAGGAGGGAAAAAAGACCGTGCGCTGTGTTGTATTATATATATATATATATGTATACTGCACAGATATATAGGCGCGGACCTCTCCGAGTGTGTAGCTATATGGCGAACGTTTGTCGACGACCCGCGCGCCACGCACTCGAGGTAATTTTTCCTGATGAAATAGCTTTGATATATCGACTTGTATGTATATAGCGATATATATGCTTCGTATAGCTGGCGGCAATCATTTTCTTACATACCTCAATTTCTACGAAATGTTTCTCTGTGGAACTATTAATTTATCGAGATTGTTTCTGACTTGTTATTATTATTATCGAATAACTTATACTTGTCGACGAAAACTTTAAAAAAAAAACATGTCCAAATTAGAGTTTAGATGATTGAGGAGATCTCGTGGGATACTTGGCAGCGTTGAGGGTGTGAAGGTCGGAGTTAAACGATTAATATAGATTTTAGAAACAGAGAAGTAACAGATTTTGCTTAATAGTGTTTTACTTCCTGTTCTCAGGTTTCGGAAATCGACAAGATGATAATCTCACAGTTCGAACTATTATGTTAGCGCTTACTTCTGCGTAGTGAAACATACATTATACTTTAAAAGATCATCAATTAGGCCACAATTTCGTGAATGAAAACGATCATTTATTTTTACGTAATACTTGCCATTATGTGACATTTTCAACAAGCTTCAAATGAAAACATTTCCCTTGTAGCCCTAGTATACGATTTTACTTTTGAAACGAGCATTTGAAATAACCGTCACTTATTAAGCAAATGTTTTATACGTAATCTGACATATACCCACGTTTCATATAGATACCTACTAAGAAATCGGAATATGTTTTCGATTCTTTCTCACTATACCTGATGAATTACCCAAAAGAATATAGAAAATCCATCGATAAAAAATTAATCTTACATTAACCATCATTGAATATTACCCGCATGAAATAGTATATAATTATTCAAATCACTCGTAAGTACCGGGACAAATGAGTGTCTTTCGAAAGAAACAAAATGAACGGGAATAAAAAAAAACTCCAAAATGGCGTGGCGGAGCTCGTGTAGAAAATTAGATAGAAAAAGTAATTAATAACTGTGTTTAGAAGCCGCAGCCGGACGCCATATTGCCAAGCGATACACACAGTCCCGAGGAGTGGCCGACACGACGACTAAACAACGCAGGAATATTATACGCCGAAAGAAATAAGGGACCTTTGCCCTCCGGCTATCGCGAGCTGCTCCTATCCCTCACCCCCCCCCCTCCTCTCTCTCTCTCCCTCTCTCTCCTTCGACCACCTGCTGCCCCTTTGATACCGCCGCGCTGAATTCTCATTTGGCCTTGTAATCTCGATATTCTTGATTTCCATTGACGAGTGATCTCTTGTATAGCATGTGCATTCGTCTTAACGACTCTCATTATTCCTGTCTTGGTATGGTTGGTTGCTTGTAAATAAAAAAATCTTTTACAAAAGGAGAATCGGTATATTACGGTAAGTAAAGCATTTTTTAGAATGTAAAATTACGATTTTCACTTAGTAGGTGCTGCAGTGCCAATATCAACGTTGATTTGAAAAAGCGTACAGTCATCGTGACATGATTTTATTATGTGATTCAGAGTAGAATTTTTGCATCGATAAAAATTAAACTCTCTCACCTGTGTATAATTCTTTCGCGATAAATCGCTCGCGTATCATAAGATATCTAAAGTAATCGCTCTTGCTATTAGTAAGTTAGATTGAACATTTTAAATATATTGAAAGATAAAGTAAAAATTTACTCAACACATTTAATACTATAGAAATTTATGCTCTATGAATTATCCGAATGTTTTAAAATACCCTGGATGTATCTGGATATTATTTTACATTGCCATTAATAAAATAGAAGTAGCTATAAATTTTAACGATTGAATCAGAGAAAACTGTCGCATACACAGAATAGGAATTAAAAATATAGTGTACATATTATGACTATTAATTATAAGTCGCGAACCTCACCATAAAAATGATATAATCTGATATTAATATCATTAAGCAACTATGTAACTTTATTAATTTATTTCTTCAACTATAGCACTGCGTAACAATATGATCGTAGTGGAATGATAAAAATGTTTGTAACACGAGATTAAAAGTTTAGTAATCTTTAAACTCATCTATGTTTATACTCCAAAACCATATTGTCTATTTTAAAAACTTATTTGTAAATAACAATGTATTATATGAACTTAAAGTGAAAATAAATAAAAAGAAATTCTCATTTAAAACAATGCACTATTGTAAACAGCATATTTTCCATAAGCATGGATTCCACGCATAAATTTTGATTATCGAAATACCAAATCTAGATAATAGTATACAAGTATAGTCATAGTTTTTAATTGAAGTAAAAACATATCTACTATATTATTTAATGACTAAATTATATACATCAACCAAATTATACAAAATATATACAAAAATAGAGGAACTAATGATTGAAAATAAATTTTGATATCGATTTGTTTTATTCTTGAGTGCGCACCGTTCAATATTCATGAACTTCAATTTGTAATAAAAATAAAGGAGATTACAGCTCGTGATACGTTATGCACGTAAATGCATTACATTATGATAAACTTACTCTATTCTTAGCAACTATGAAAATAGTATCAGATAAAATCAACCTTTCTCAATAGTCATTCTTTGAAGATATAAAATTAACAAGAAACGCGTCAGACTTTAGGATGAAAGATTTGTTTGAATCTCTGGCAGTTTCCTTCCCAAATTATGAAAAACCAAACCATGAATATTTTCTCCATATAATCTAATTATTATGGCGATTTTATGATTTAAGTATTATATCGGAAACGAGTTGCGTTATTAACATATTCTATTAACGAGAAGCCGGAGAATTTTTAATATTTTAACATTTTCGAGTTGAGCCCAACTCTTTGTAGTTCACAGAATTGGACTCAACTTGCAAACAGTTAAAATATTGAAAATGGAGCGAAAAAAGTATGAAACCGTAAACGTCGCAACTATACTCGTCCGGCTTTCCATTAATAATTTTTTTAGTGCATGGGAACTAAGAAATAATTTTTAAGATTCAACGATTTTCTTTTGTTTTATGGACGAAAATGTTTTTTTAATGTTCCGCTTTTTATTTTTTTTCATATTGCGAGTTTAATATTCAAAAAATTTACAATATGTGTTTGAAAAAGCGTTCAAATACCAACACTCTAAAATCTTTTTTTAAAATAAGTTCTAACTTTTGAATATCCTTATCAATCCTATGAAAGTTGATTCAATTCTTAAGAATATTATTTGCACGAATTTGTTAAATTTTCAAACATTTACACTTATTAATATTACTTATGTGCTTTTTTATCCAATCGATCGTTTGTTGCAAAATAACTGATCGTACAAATGCAAATATTATTTTTTTAACTTGATAAAATACAGTGACTACAAGTGTTCTTGTGTATATTGAAAAGCACTCTTCTATTAATTTAGCAGACTAAAATGTTGATACGAGCCTGCTAACTGCGAAATACCGGCATCCTATCTATTTACTGACTTCCACTTTTATATCGCAACACCTTCGATTAAAATCTAATATCCGATGTCATTAGTTATGCACGAATCCGAACGAACAATAAGAGTCACGCCTTCTCCATTTACTCGTGCGCATCGCACCAGAAGCGCACGATTAGCTAATTCAAAACATGCAAAGCTCAGTTCTCCGTGAGCGCCATATACGAGTGACTTAACGATCGATCCTCTCCAAAGTTTCCGCCTGCAGTGAATTCAATGATTACATTCGCCCCGAGAATTCATCTCGGTACACGTCATCTGTTTCTCTCTATGCTCGCATACATATTATATCCTTTTATCCATTTTTCCCCCTTCCGATAGACCCTCACGCATATATCTCCCCCCGCCTATTCAGTCTCGCGCGGCGAGTGGTAATTACAACGGCCGGATATCACACGGCGAACGGTACTAATGAAAATCTAGATTGCACGCACTGACGCCGCTCATCGCGCGAGTTCTTCGACATTGTCTGTATTATTATGTATACGTGTAGCTGTAGCTGTAGCTGTACTGTACATACGTGCATGCGCGCGTATACGCATATATAGTACTGAGCAGCTTTCTCACGTGTGCTGCAGCCCGCGGCATTCCACGGAAGCTCCTCGCGTATATATACGAAGCGTGCGATCAAAGAGAGACTTTACAAATTGCAGGGAATTACCAGATAATTACCGAGTGCACGGCGAGGCGAGCACGAGCACGAGCGCGCACACACGACTCTGTGCCATGTTAATTACCGCCAAGTGGATAAATTTTAGTCTCGTTAAATTAACGATTTGCGCGCTTATTTGACTCTAAAGACGTCGCATTATGCGCCAAGATTGTAATTTTCGTCATTTTTCATCTTTAATAGTCTCGCCGTGCATTCGTATTGTTTACCTTTTTTTTTCTTTTGCTTTGTTTGCGCAAGATTTTCTATAGAATTATAGATATAGATTTTTCGAATATTTGATTTTCTTAAGAATGAAATTTTATTAAATTTTCATCGTAATCACTACTTTAATGACTCTTTTGCAGTTTTAAAAGCTTATATGATAATTAGTTCAGATACATAAATGATATGTTTTTCAAAATATATAAATTAGAAGGATAATTGTTATTCCTCAAAAGTTATTAATTTATTGATTGATAAGAAGAAGTGTTTACTAATCAGACAAATCAATATTTACCATTTTTTTTATTTATTATAACATTAGCAATATTTCAGAGTCTCATACGTTACACTCTCCTTATCGAGCATATATAATTTAAATCATTTGATAATTCGTCGGTAAAAACCATACAGTATATGGATTATTTTAATACGAAAGTAAAATTATCGAGGGCGCGACTCGTGTACTTTATAGTTGCGATATAATAAGACTTCCGAAATAGGCAGTATTAAAAATATGACTACAAAAGTTCTATTCTTTTTCACGTTATATGTAAAACTATGATAAAAAATGGGATTTTCGCTGAATTGAAATTGAATGATCGTAAAGAGCAGCCTCTAATATGGTGGAAAATACACATCATTTTTTTCTGACATTCACACTTTACGTATTTTTTTTATTAACATTTCCATGGAGAGTATTCCGGTAGAGAAGCGATAGCGCAAAACATGTTCTTGATGACGTTAAAGGGTTAAATAAAAGTAGAATGTGCTGTATATCGATTCAGTTTTTCGATACGCGTAACAGGCATTAAACAGCACAAAACTAAAACGTTTCCATTGTGCCAAATGCTCGCTTTTCCTTTCACGGCCATCGATGCTGATCGAACGCCGAAAAATACGCATCAGGAAGCACACACACGCACACACAGTTACTATAGGTGGATAAACTGGCGGTGAGCGCACACATTTTTCGCTCGAGCCACGTCAGGCAAGCAGGCAGGCAGGCAGGCAGAAAAAAGGGGGTTATTGGTAGAAAGATCGAAAAATCTATTATTACGTTCACAGTCCACGTGTGTGTATATGTGTACGAAGCGGAAGCCCTGCACGTATGTGTGCGTGTGTGTATAACAGCGTGTGTCGCTGCTGCTGCTGCTGCTGCTGGCGCGGTGAATGCAATAGAGAAAGAAGAAAGAAAGAAATGGCCCCCGTTCCGGGGGTGAAAGCATCCGAGCGACAGCCGTAGAAAGAGAGAAAGAGAGAGAAAGAGAGAGAGAGAAAGCTTTTCTTTTTCCATCAGCTCCGAACCGAGCAGGGGGCTCTCCTCTCTTTTTCTCTCCCCTCTTACTCGGCGCGAGAGAGCCACACGATAGCCATCCCCGAATGGGGTTCCCCTTCTACCGAGCCGAGGGTGTGGGCTCTACGCTCCTCTCTTTCTCTCTCTGCTGCCGCTGCTGCCGCCGCGTGCATCCCCTCGCCGAGCTCAGCTCCTGAGAAAGGAGGAACGCCGGAACGTAGGAACCATCGCTGCGTGGTATCGCCAGAGCCAGAGAGAGAGAGAGACAGAGAGAGAGAGAGTGAGTGAGTGAGAGAGGGAGAGAGAGAGAGCGGGAGAGAAAGATAGAAAAGGAACACGCTCAACTCGCGCGCGCTGGCAGCAGCGGCGGCCGTTGCTGCTCCGCTGCCTAGTCAAACCAAAACTCCGGGGATGATTAATGATCGCGCGAGAGAGCTGCGAGCGCGCAGCAGCGCTCCGCCGTTGCCGCCCGCCACTGCTCCTGCCGCCGCCGCCGCCGCCGCCGCCGCCGCTACTGCTTCAAACAACAAACTTTTCCCAAGGAACGCGCGAGAGCGAGCTGAGCAGCAGCAGCACCACCAGCAGGAGCAGCAGCAGCAGCAGCAGCAGCAGCGAATACAAGAAAAAATATATAAGAAAAGAGGGAACTCTCTTTCTTCGCATCCACCCTTCAGCCGGTCTAATACCCTGGGCTCCTTCACTCTGACAGCCTTTCATTTCTTTTCCTCTCTCTTTCTCCCCTCCTCTCTTTCTCTCGCTTCTTTCTTCCTCTCTTTCTCAGAAGCGCGTTCGCTCGCTCGCACCACCGAGCAAACGCTATATACGTACGTATAAGTCTACTTCTGAGTGACGCTTTTCCGCGAGCGCGCCTCCGCGTGTATGTGTAGATTGTGCTGATGGGGGTGGGTCACGCGCTTGTGTGTGGATGGCACACTTGAGAGATAGAGCGGAGAATTGCGAAAAAAGGAGGGAGGGGGGGGGTGGATGGAAAAAAGAAAACTATCCCATCGACTCGCCTTCGCGACTGTTATCCAGTAGCTATGGGCAAAAACCCATTTGCCGCGTACACGCGCGCCCTGTTTTCTGGGCTCTGCTTTTCGTCTCGCTCTTACTTCTCGTCACTTTCTGAAGTACCAGGAGTGTGCGTGCGACTTTTTTTATGAGTTTCCTTCATTGAAAACGATTTGATTTTCGGGGAAAAGAAGAAATTAGATTGTTGGGAAAATGTTTATTTGGTTTTTTAACTGATTGGTTTAGTACATCATTGTCGAAAGTAAGAGTGAAGTAGAAAAGTTTTACGAGTTTCGAAACAGACAGTTCGGTCAACTTTGAATACTATTATTATTAATCATATATTCGGAAAAAAAATAATGGCTCAATATGAAGTATTCTTCAATGCAACAAAAATGAATAACCATTTGAGAGATTTCATTTTTAAATTTTTTCAATACTTACGACATTTTTTATAAATTCTAATAAGAATGTCTTTTTTTTCTAAATATGTTAAAGTAAAAAGGTATGAATTTTATTGTACTCAAATCTTTATTTAAAAAACTCCATTTTCTTTCATTTAAGGAGCCGCCAACAACCTGAAGGTTCATAATTTGTACACTACAACAAAAACAGATGCGAACGTATTACGCTCATCTGTAGAAAACAGATTTTCTGCTGTAGATCAGTCATCGCGAGGGTCGCGCCGCTGAAAGGGTCCCCGTAATAAAAAAAAATGAAAAAACAAAACCTCCGCAGCCGAAAAAACCTGTATTTTAGTAACTCACAAACAGCTTTTGACAGTCCAATGGACGCGGAGCATCGGTCGAAACCATACGGCATATTTCGCGAATATAATAGAATCGAGCCGTGGAATCTACGTCAAGCGGCTATAATAAATCGACTAGCCGCTGCTACGTCTACGCATCATATATGTGGCTCGCGCACACGGGATACGCGATGATCGTTCCGCGACACGAGCCAGTGAGCATGCGGCACGAGAAACGCATTAGACGGCATGTCTATCTTTCTCTCTCTCTCTCACTTTAGCGCGCGGATTTCTAACGTCGAGCGTGCTTTTAAGCTGGCGAAAAGAGAGGCAGGCGATAGAGTGCAGAAAGCACTCTAATGTGCGCAGGCTTCGCTCTCGCCTCTCTCTCTCTCTCTCTTTCTCTCTCTTGCTCGCGCGGATAGATCGTTTGTATGCGATTATATGCTGCGCGGCCCCGCAGCTGACGTGCGATGAGGAACTTTAAAGGCATTTATCATGAGCAATTTTTTGGCTCGGCCGCAAAGTCGCGCGCGCGATGTTTACACGTTACCAGGCTTCTCGCGAAATCTCTCTCCGCAAGCGGTGCCCGCGCGTTAATTTCTTTTTTCGCATTTTGCCGTTTTATATACAGAGTCGAACACCATGCTTATGACGTTACATGCGCGATTCGGTAATGCGTAAGTGCGTTGATGTGGTTACGTAAATTATGGATTGAAGAAAAAAACATTTAAGCATGTAGCTGTTATTACGAATTGTATAAATTTAAAGGAGAAGTATAGAGAAAAATTCGCAGTTATAGAAGCGACTAAATTTTATTTTCACCGATATAAAAGATAAACTGCAATTTGAATTCATAAATATGAGAAAATCTATTTTTATCTATTCTTTTAAAGTTTAATTACATGCAGGAATGTTTAGTGTAACATCATCATGACATTTCCCTACAAGTAAAAATAAGCTCTTAATTATTTAAATAAAAATTTTTGCTACTACAAAACAGAACCTAAAGGTAGATATACACTCAAAGACAAAATTAAAGGAATACTTTGCGAGTTGGCATTGCCTATTCCATTATTCTAACATTATTTTAGAGTACATTCTCGTTATTCAAAAGTTATGCTCCTACTTTATGAAATCATCGTTGTATATAATTGTATATAAAAATAACCCAAAACGCTATCAAATTTCTTTTAAATTTACATTATATTACTAAATAAATCTCCCATATTTTACAGATCTACCAATCCGAAATGCACACTCGAGCGCGTATATAACACACAACAGGCATCCGCATGCACATTCTCGTTAAGTTGTTTTCCCGACTCAAGTCGCGTTCTCTCTCTCTCTCTCTTTGTTAGATGGTAAAAGCAGAAAACGCGGCATGCCGTCGATCGAGCACACGCGCTTACCCGTCCACGTTCATCCGGTCAGCAGAACCCAGCATTCGCTCGTTCACCTATAACGTGCCGCGCGAACACAAGGCATATATAAGGGAAAAGCGTCGAGTCATCGAATCGACCGAAGGGAAGCAGCGGCAGCAGTAACTCTTGTGTGTATGTGTGTGTCCTGGTGAGCCGAGATCGAAAAGAGAGAGAGAGAGAGAGAGAGAGAGAGAGAGAAAGCGCGCGAGAGAAAGGAAAGAGTGGAGAGCCGCGTGTACACGTACACACACGCAACGTGACCGAGTATAATGGCTAACTTATTAGCGAGGTGAGGTAAGGCTACCATTTGCGAGCGATTCACTTGATGAGCGCATTCGAATCGGCCGCGTATATATATCGTGTAATGAGGATCAATTGGTGCTGATCTACCCAAGATCCAGCAGACTCTCTTCGCACGACGCGCATCAGAGTGATAAAGGAGCGAGAGAGAGAGAAAGAGAGAGAGAGAGAGAGAGGGCGAGTTATGTGTATACGGTTGAAGTTGGTTTAAAGCGCGAGCCGATGACTAATGGGGCCGAGAGTCGGAGAGTGCGAGTGCGGGTAAGTCCAGCAAATTGAATTAAACGCGCCTCTAAAACCGTGACGCTGCGCAACGATGATAAGCCATTCAACGTCGGAACGTTTGAGCGCGTGTGCGCCCGGCCCTACGTGCACTACTGTGCGCTGCTGCCGCTGCTGCTGCTGCTGCTGCTGCCGCTGCTGTGTTTTATTGTTTAGCGTACGTAAGCAGCAGTAGGGCGGAAGATATTACAAACCGTGCCGATTTGTGTGCTGGAAACAGTAAATTCATTCGTTAAGGTTTTTCCCGTCGATAAATTTGATTAGCCGCGTTAAATTGAACCAGTACAAAAGTTGCATCAACTGCTTCTTCTGGCAAATAGTATGTACCGTTTCGCTTGAATATTTTCTTTTCCTTAAATAATATTATACCAATAATACGATTCTCTAAATCAACATAAAATTGTGTTTTCTATATAAGATGCTCAATCAAAACCTGACATAATCTCTATAAAAGAACTTATTTTTGTAATAACAAACTCGACCAACATTCGATCTTGAAACCTTTTTGTGTACACTTTTCTATCATGCTTATTTTAGTTGGAAATTTTTTCAACGCCAGCATCTCCTTTTTTGTACCCCGGAGGGATAGATTAGTTTCTAATGAATCGAATAATTACCGAAGACTGACCGACAACGTCCACAAAACAAGCGGCTCGAAATCATTGCCGATCTCATTAAGCTCTAGCTGAGCCACTTCGCTCAAGGTGTTTGGGAAAGAGACATTAGGAAGCCATCACTGTCGTTACGCGATTAGGACAGCCTCATGCATAGATATTGGAATTAGAAAAAAAGAGCAGGAGCGAGAGGCTCGTGAGCTCGGGGAGGAGGACCGAATTTCTTATATGAAGCAAAAAAGCCTTGGGGTCTAAAACGAAAACTTAAAAGACGCTTCGCTCGCCCGTAAGCTGTATTCGATATCTCGCTGCTTTTTTAAGTAGTAATTTTGAGAAATATTGGTGCCGTACGATGGATATTAATATATTTAAATATCATGTGAGCAAACTGTAGTTATTTCATATTTGAATTCGGTACGTTTATGGTAAGAATAAATGTATTTTTAGTGCTAAAAGCAAGAAATTTACAAAATGTATTTTAGATTCGGTTGACGTGTGTATAGCTTGTAATACAATAATGTAACTTCCATTTTATGAAGTAGCAAATTAAGAATTTAACATACCTACGTAACTATCTTTAAATATCAAAATAAAAAAGACGAAGAAAATTAACTCGTAAAGCTTCCTGTAACCGAAAATAGTCTGAATAGAAGATTTTTCTTAATATATAAAATTTAACCGCGAAATGTCGTCCGACCGCAGCTGCTCGATAACGGGCCACTTCTCAACCTTATCAGCCTTCCCTTCCCGACACTTTGAAAATTCTCAAAATCACTCATCCAACACCTTCCCCTTGTCCATTCCGATATACAGTATAGCGGCAAAACGAGCTGGTTCTTCGTCCACACACACGACGAGAAAAAGAAAAGGAACAAAAAATTCAGCAGATATAGCGGAACGAGAAACACCAAGAGAGAGAGAGAGAGAGAGAGAGATGATGCATCGTGCACTGGCATGTCCTCGGCGACGCTCTCACACATCACATTGCATATCGCCTCTAGGATATATTCGTAGAGAGAACGTAGAGAGAGAGACATGAGAGCCAAGCATACCTGTGGCATCAGCGAGAGCGCGCACACACACGCACACAGATATACACGTATATACACAGAGGCACATACATATTCATACACGCGCCTTGAAAAGTTAAGGTCCCTATGCAGGCAGTGGCAGCAGCGAGAGAGTAGTTGATTAACGATGCGAGTCACCTCGGCGAGGTGGGTGGCGCATGCCTTTGTGACAGCGCGCACCAGAGCCGTTTCCCGCGTAGAGCTACTCTCCTCTCCATCTCTCTCTTTCTCTCTCTCTCTCTCTCTCTCTCTCTCTCTCTCTCTCTCTCTTTTGCTCTCCAACATCGCCACCGTTGCATGGTTTATCGGTTGGATTATTATAACTCCGAGTTTTTAACTTGGCCGCGTATAGCCAATCGTTCCAACATACGTTATGCCAAGGGTGAATATTTTCTGCGCTTTTGGTGTAAAAAGACGGATGAAAGTATATAATAACCGAGCTGAGTGGATGTGGATTCGCAACATGTGACATGGGATGATACGGTTTTTCACATTCTCTTGTGTGGGCAATGATTTTCGAGATATCTCCCGCGGTCGGATGATCGGTTAAATATTTGTCAAAGTACACGGATGCACGCACACGGGCGCGTGTATATGTATATGTTGTACGGTCAGCGAGTCCTGCGTCTATGTTAACGCATGCGGTAACCTGCGGCGAGATTAGTAAGCATATTTTTTTCATAAAATGCTATTCACTTACGTAAGAAATTAATTGTGATGGATTACTATTTTTGGCTGACTGACTTTAACTCCGTATCGATTTTAACATACATATAAAAATAACTCGTCGAATCAACCCCAAATTAGTTCACGTATTTATTCTGTAGCGTAAATAAACATCATCGTGAAGAAAGGTCTTGATCAGTTGTACATTTTTAGCACATTTCTAATTTATTATTGTTTGACGTGTACTTGATAGAATCTATGAACTTCATCACTTTGATATCAACTATCAGAAATATCAGTGAGTTAAAATATTACTTGCGATCAACATTTCCAATAAGTTACGTATGAGAATTGAAAAGTAATGCCACAAAAAACTTTTAGAATAAAGATATTCTCAGAACACCGATGAAAATCCAATGAAGATCGACTTTATACTCCATGCCATCTCGGTGTACACACACAATGGCAGCGTAATTTTCGAGCGGCGCTTCCGCACCAGCAGATGAAAACGTCCAATCGCTCCGTAGAATGGGAAGTCTCTGGAGGACTGAATCATCGACGCTGCCCTCCACGGATCTCCTCGCGCAAATTAATCTCGAGGGAGGTGTACGCGTTCGAGGCCCCCAGTTCTCCACGCGCCGTGCTTGAAAAATTCGAAATCGGCCTGGAGTACATAGCGAGCGCGCGCTGCAGCCTTTGGAGTCCATTTTGGGAAATGAGATCGGTCCCGCTGTTCTACTAGAGAAAAAGAGAGAGAGAGATAGAGAGAGCGTGTGTGAGAGAGAGAGAACGGTTGCGGAACAGCTCCTCAGAGGCGGGTAAAAAGGGACAGAAGGGTCGATGCTGACGAGGGTATACATGCAGACTTGAGCGAGAGAGCGAGAGAGCGAGAGAGCGAGAGAGAAAGAGAGAAGCTTATATTGGCAGGCGTGGCTGTGGGGGGCAGAGAAGCGCCTCGTGTGATTGGCTCTTGTGCGCGCCGCAGCCTCCGTAGGACCACGAGGGCGAATCGCCTGTCTATGTGTGCGTGTGCGTCCGTGTGTCTGCGTGCTTTCTTCTTTCTCTCCGACTCGGTGAAATGGAAAGCAGGAACGACGCCGCAAGCTGTGCCGCTCTGGGCGCTTTAATGAAACGCGTGTATTTGTACGAGGATGTAAGAGACGAGGCTCTATTGCACCGAAGAGATAGCATTTGCACAGAAGCTTAATGGCTCGATTCTGTTATTGTTGATCCCCTAGGTACCTCGAGTACAGTTGGTTGCTTGCTTGCACAGATGATGGCGTAAACTGCTGGAGAAGCTTTTGTTATCAAGATTTATAGTGAGAAATGCTTAATGCTGAAGGTTTGCTTAAGTAGATTGAATTAAGCAGCTGTTTACTTAGTTCGTAAGAAAATTTTCGTTTGAGGGGAGTATTTTCGACTTAATTCTGATTAAATTTATACCGGATAGGGGTACGGCAACATTTATGCAGTCAAGACAGATTTTTGTAACGTACTTTCATTAAAAAGTTCATTGGCAAATTATAGTCGGTCATAGTCAGATTTCTTGTATGCAAACCGAAATTTAATTAAAAATTAAAGAAATACTACGCTGACGTGTGTACAAAAGCTGAACACTGCACAGGTCATACGTGACTCATGAGTTTCTTTCTGCAGTAATACCACTCGTGGGGTTGCACAAACGGTAGAAAATATTTTGCATTGAAAATAGGTTCTGTTACAGGCTCGAAAAATTCATAATGATCTTGTACAATATATACAATTGTAAGTCTAATTCTTGTATGGTCTATACTTCATAATAAATAATTATTAGTTAACTATTGTTATAATTATTTGGCATCTATCTCAATACCAGTCCTTTATTTCAATACTATATCAAATCATTTCTATGTTCAAAAAATATTTATAGTTTATTTATTGAGTATTTATACACAAAAAATGGTTTTTTATCTCAGAAATGTTGTATCTCAAATAAGGTTTATGCATAGCTTTTTAATGTGTCACAACTTTTATTTTGCTTTCACAATTACCTAGAAGCTTCAACAAATGAAAACGACCCAAAAATTACTCATAGCTTTGTTATAACGTCTGTAGATTTAAATTGAATGACGCATACACGTATAGAGTAATGACCATAGCAATGCTTTCTTATGGACCCGAACTATCAGCGAAGCTAGAACGCGCCTCATACTGCGCTTCTAGTCGGAGCATCTTACAAACATATTTATTGAAAAGTGTATTTAGACTTGTGTCGTGTAATATCACGAATTCTTTTTCTTTTATGAAGCTAATTTATTGAGTGGTCACCATTATTCCAGCACTGATTCCCATTAAGTACCCGAAAATTTTTTTATCCTCAGTCCTGAGCAATTTTTGTATTTAACTTCAAAATTATTCTATTTTCGATTTTATACTCTATCAGAAAAATACATTTCAGTCTTTTAAATTGCAAGACTATTGCTACAACTATTTTAATAAAGTTTCATAACCAATCAAATGGTTTTCTCCCGTCATATTCCAATCAACCATTACAACATAATGATAAAGTGATCGATTCAACCAATCAACTGGTACGACATTAAGCAGGGGGTTTCCGAGGTGAGACAAAAAATCTAATCGTTAGGATCCTTCCAGCTCCTCGCAGCAGTAGTCGAAATGTCACCGCGGCAACGGAGAAACAAGAGCCTATCGAGGCTCCTTTGATAAGGTCTTTCGGTGTTAAGGGAGAATGAGCGAGGGAAGGGGAGTGCAAGGGGACAGGAAGTTTTCCGGGTAAAGAAGGAAGGCTGAAGGGTGACTGGCGCGATTGCAGACCGCCGCTAGATGGGTGATTGATTCACTTTGAATGATTAAAGAATGCTTCGCCACGGCGAGCAGCGACAGCTTATATATAAACGTCGCGGGAGAGAGAGAGCTATGGAATAATAGCGTTCGATAGACTCATCAAACTTTCACCGGGAAACTTAAAAGTTCCTGCCACTCCATGGGCCGAGTGAATAGATCGTCGCCGTCGATAGCGGCCGAAAAGAAGTTTAAATTCCAATTTTTATCCTGCACAACTTGGATATTTCGCTTCTGTCCCTTTTTTCACGCGGATATAGATAAAAGAGGAGCTGAACTCCATATTACTTTAGCTCTACCGAGTTATTAAAATAGGAAAAACTTTCAGATTTTTCTACTGCAGACACGTTATTTTTGTAGGAACGGTAAATTACCAGAGTCAAAAACAATTTTATTTTAAATGATTTATGGTCTTCCGTTATTTATACTGTCCGTTTTTAAATGATTTTATGAGTAATGAGTAGGTGATACTTTGCGCAAAAAATAATTACAAAAAAACGTTTATAAGGGTAGCAGGCAACATTGAATATTTTAGTATTTTTACTAAATGTATCTATTAGTAAAACAAATGCATTACTTTGCAGTAAAATGTATCTATCCTATATCCAGAATTGGAAACTGTCCCTCGGAACATGTTCAGATAAACGAGAACTCTGCATTGTACTTTGAGGGCAACACAGAGGAGCTACTGCAGCAGCAGTAGCAGCGTTGAACAAAATGTGCAGCAGTAGCGCACACCGCCCGAAGGGGTTAAAGGCAGAGCTACAGCAGCAGAACCTTCGAGTAATTTGAATAATTTACAGCTTGCAAATACAAGAGAGAGAGAGAGAGAGAGAGAGAGAGAGAGAGAGAGAGAGAGCGAAGATTCTAATCAGCCAGCGGAACCAGGCATTGTGGAACGTCGGTTAAAGGCACAATGCTGCATAACAGGCGGTAGCCAAGACGACGTCCCTGCTTGCGGCTCTCTCTCTCTCTCTCTCTCTCTCTCTCTCTGTCCCTCTTTCTCTCTCGGTATGATTATGCTTGCGAAGCCGACTGACTGCGAGGCGAAAGGGTTGCCGAGTCTCGGCGGTGGACGAGGACGGCCGAGACGTAGCAGCCACCACGGAGGCATTGATTTATGGCGGGCGAATCGAATTTTTTCATGCCGAGGGAACGTGTGCGCGCGCGCGCCCGCGCCGGCGGGAGGGAGCGACACGAGTCAGCGGGAGACGAAAATTCGCCAAAGGGGTATGTATACCTAGCGGGCCTCTCTCTCTCTCTCTCTTTCTCTTTCTCTCTCTCTCCGTTATAAGTAGGTCAGCCTGAGAATTTGACCGTATATACCTTGCTCTCTTGACGAAGCCTTGCTCTACACCAACTCCGGCCGGATTTTTCTAGCTGGAATTTGTGCGCTCATTTGCTTAACTGTCCAAGAGCGCTTTCAGCTTTTATTGGTACATTGTGCAGCGAGTGCAAGGACTTTTTCAGAGGTCAATAGTTTAGTGTAGAACGGCATCGGATTGTTGAATTTTTGTAGCTTCTTTGGACTTCTTAATTCTATTGGTCAATACACATATATATGCTGTGTAAAACTTAGTTGCAAAGACTGTACATTGTAGAATTATTGTACATTCAAAGTTATGAAATACTCTGGAGTAAATTGTTAATATCAATACAAGGTAGACTATAAAGTATCGTCAGCTTAAATAATTTACAATTTCGCAAACATACAACTTAAATTTGAATCGCAACTGTTACAGGCTTACATTTATAGATTTTTTTAATGCGCAATATGCAGTTAACATTTTTTAAAATTGAGTTCTGTTATATATTTGCAAACTAAGACCCGTGTGAAAAATCTTTTAAATACTGTTATATATGATTTTACATTAATTATTATTACAAATTGATCAGAGAAAGTAATTTATTTACTTATTAATCTTTTCCCATATATCAATTGCACGTATGTCCATGCATTTTCTCTATCCGCTATCGATCATATGAAAATGGCAATATACTTAAACTGCAACGTAACGGTAAAAACGTGAATTTTTTTGCGTGTTGGCATTTTTTTTCCGTCTAATACCGATATACAAGTACCTATAATGGCTGTGTATCAGCATTCCGAATGACTGTTCGCGCTGCGTTTTTGCGTATAGACTTTCGCGTCAACGCTGACCTCGACACTGATAACATTTTGAATTTGCACTGTTCCCTTTCACTATCGTTCACTGTTCGCCCATATCTGGGTCGGAATGACAACAGCATTCACTTTCAAGTTTCACTTATAAATGTCTACGTCATTGCACGAGAGATATTACTTTATAGTAATGCCAGATCAATTGTAGTTATTCAGTCGGTGGAATTGAATTTCTGCGTGAATAAGGAAATAGACGTCGACAGACACGATGGATAACATTTAGATTGCGTGTATCGAAATTTCAAATTACATTTTTCTTTTGGTTCCTTACAAATTCAACAAATTACATTCAACAAATTACAGTTTACAGATACCCAGTACTATGAATGGAAATTTAAGAACATAAGTGTCTAGATGTAGAGAATCTATTATCAAGTTTCAAAAATATCCATTCTTATTCGTTAAAAAATTACCATCTTTATTGAGTATTAAAAGAATTAAAAAATAATTTACATTACTATGTAAAACTTGTTGGAAATTTCCTTTTTTCAAGCCAGTCAAAGTCTGCGAGGTGTACTAGTATAATAAATACAAGTGCAGACGATCAATCAGTTAAACGAAAAAAAAATTAAAATTAAGTATACTATATACTTTTGTTGTTGCACCGCAAAGTCATTTAGAAGTGTCAATAAAGTAATAATGAAAGAGTATAATGACGACAGTTACTTGAATATAAATCTATACGCATGCTATACGTATAGACGTACGGTGCAGCAGCCAATACACCAAGATCCAACCAAATAAAACGTTTCTTTAGCGTAAATACAGGAACGACAGATACATCCATGGCCAGCGAAATGGCCGAAGATAGCGGTACTCATTACGGATGGTTATTGTATACGACCATCGGCTACAAGTCTTCAGCTGCTGCAATATCTTTTTCTTTCTATCCGTCTCTCATCGAATCTTCACCTTTCTCTCTTCTCCTTCGAATCCCAAGGCGCCATAATATTCGCGTACACGAATCCACCTCCTGTATAGGTATACAGTCATTGCCTGCCACAGCCGTAAATCATCAAATTAACAATAAATACCACAAATTGGTCGGCTCATTCCTCAGGACCCACGAACACGCACGAACACATCGAGGACGCAAATGAGAGTCGCAGGCAGCTCGCTACGGAGCTGTAAAAGCGCCAAATCAGTGGGCTCCTACTCCGCCCCGACGTCCCGCGCGTCGCCGATGCATCCTTTGACTTTCCGATAGTCTCTCAAGGGACTTGTTCACGGGGATTTTACAAGATACAATCCTCCTAATAGACGAGAACCGAATGGACGTCGACGACTAGTCAATATACGCACAACAACGCGCACGGGCCTCGCCTTTAGCCACTAAGAGATTCCAAGAGCTTGTAGTCGGCTCGTTGTCTTTGTGTCTATGTATACGTATATATTTTAAAAACTTCTCTTATTTCGGGGAGTCAACTGCTGCCGCATTACAGAATTAATTTTGAATTATGACGGATGGGTGGTGCAGTCTATATGAATTTTCTTTTACTAGTTGAATTGTACGCCGTTGCCGTTGAGTATTGTTAGCGATTAGCCCGATACAATGGCAAATTATAATATGACAAGCTGGACAAATTGGTGAACTGAGTTTATGACATGTTTCCATTAAGCAAATCCACAAGAATATTGCGTTAATAAAACTATAAGCTTGGGAGGTGTGCCTAACTGTATCTTTGGATGCATTATATACTTACCAAATATATTTACAGATTCAAGTGCTTAAGCTGTCTTATCGATTTCATGATACATTACTTACTAGTTAAGTAACGTTGCTTAAAAGCTACTGCTTTGTTCATAGAATTTCAATATTTGTTATTGCTTATTACTTTTAAGGTTATTATAAGATCGTTTAATATAAATTAAATTAAGGTCAAACAAACCATTATACAGGGCGTATAGTTCTATTAATTTACATGCACTTATTCTTTTCAATGTACTTAAGAATAAGTAATAAGTTTCTTTATATATCCTCTAAGTAAACAACGATAAAATATGTTTGAACTCGAAGAAAGAAAACTATCATTTACATTATAGTTATTAAATTTCTCCAGGTGGAAAGTAGCGTAAATTCGCTCCTGGCATTTCTGAATCATTCAACTCTCATATACCACTTGTCCATCACTGAGCTCATATATGAAATCTCTCAAAATAAATAGTCGCCTAGACGTTCTTATCATTTGCTCGCCTAGCTGCAGGCCAGATACACCGAACGAAAGAAGAAGAAGAAAAAAAGAAGAACAGTGTATTCCTTATCATCCATCTATCGATTCCATGATTGACACCGATCATTAGTGTCACCTTTCGTTTTATTTAATTTCTGCGCCTCGGCAAACAAGGCTCTCTTGGCCGGGCGGCGCGTAGCGATCGGTCGTTACTTCGATATATCCACACACAACCCGTGTAGCTACAAGGAGCTCATCGATCGGTTGAACCAGCGACAAAAAGAGAGTCCGCTGTGTGTATACCTGCGCGCATATATCATACGATCGGCCATACCCATACATACACACTCATTTAAGATCTCAACCACTGGTTATAACAGCATTATATTCATCCCGTGCACAACGAGCGAGCGGCTTCAGTCTCTGTCCTCTGTCATCTCAAATGAGTGTCACGAGCTTGCCGCGCGCGCAACGAATATAATACCTTTATACGCGAGTGCTTGACAAAAAGGACCTTGTCATTTCTCCCCCCGGCGGCAGCAGTGATTCTCCGGCTAATGACAGTGCAACGAGCTCTCTCTCTCTCTCTCTCACTCTAACAGACACACAGAGCGAGCGATGCATTCGCATCTCCGAGAGCGTTCTCTCTCGCGTCGACCAAATAACTCCGCGTCATGGCTTGGCTGGCTCGCTTAACGGAACATCCACTTGTCGAAGAGCTCACGCAGGCAGTTTACATCCCTGCTTGCGCGCGCGCTCGGCTCTCAGAGAGCAGACGATTACCATCCGAAGGAGGTAACGAGGTTAAGGTCGACTTCCTTCCATCCATGACCTCGGGCAATCATGCTACACGCGGCCACCATTAGGCGCCTCTCTCTCTCTCTCTCTCTCTCTTAGGAGTTTAACGCATCTCATGCATTCACAAACCTCTATACCACTTAAGCACGTAGAAACGGCAGGATATGCACGTTTTCTAAGGGCGGAGAACTAGAAACTGGATCAGTCCCTTTTCCGACTCTGCTACTGACCGTTGACCCACATATGATTTTGCGAGACTAATCGTTCCCCCGCACACTTTTTGAACGCCAAGTCAAGGTTTTCGGTCTGCACTTTTCCATTCTGTGCAGTCTCGTTTATATATTTATATATATATATATATATATATTGGGCTCACGTGCAGCACAGCAAGGAACTTTTCTGAAAAAGGAGGTTGCGGAGTTGGACTAGTCGGTCTCGCAGAACTATATACGCCGCTGCTGTAAGTGCAAAGGGATGTCCGAGAGGGAGAAAGAGAGCGAGAGAGAGAAAGGAAAGGAGTGAGATGGAGAGAAAGAAAGAGCGAACGAAAAAGAACGAATAGAAGGGAAGACGGTTCGTTCAGCGGCGGCGACGGCGGCGGCGGCGGCGGCAGCAGCAGAGCAGAGCAGAGGCGCAAGAGGAACTACTAAGATTAATGGATTCGCATTGTCGGTATTTTTTCAGCCGTTTTAGGAGCACTTTTCAGAAGAGGCTGGCTCACTCGCTCGCTCGGTCGCGCGTTCATTTTTCAAAATGTGGACCCGCCGCCCCGGGTCCGGCTCTCCTCACCGCGCCAGAAATCGCGGCCAGGCTCTTCTTCTTCTTCTATCCGCCGTCGTATACATAGGCCGACTTTGCGCGCGTGAGCTAATGGTTTCGAATTAAACCGAAGCTGAGCGCGTTCGATATGTATATGTATATAAATATATATATATGTGTGTGAATGTGTGTGTGTGTGTGTGTGTGTG
>UELU01141572.1:0-37452 GCA_900490025.1 Megastigmus dorsalis
TAATTATTTAATATATAAAATATGTTTGAAAAAGATGCGGATCGTTTGTTATAATAGTGTGGTATGGTTATTTATCAAAGATTCTAATTATTAACAGAGTAATTCAATTATTAATGTGAAAAAACAATAAAATTTAATGATTTACAGAAAAGAAAATGGAAACGTTATTCTATATTTATTTAATAATTAGCATCTTTGATTTTGGAGACAATTTGCTACATAGTTTATGATTAAAGTAAGTTAAAAGTATACGTAAAAGATAGTTTTGGCGTCGTAAATTGTTTCTCGAATCCCTGAAATGAGAATTAGTTTTATTAAAATGTATATAATTGTTTTAATGAATGTGTTCTTCATGATTGAGCAAAATAACTATGACTCAAGTAACAATTTATTTTGCATCTTAATATTCTATACATACGTTTCACTATTAGTTTTGATTAATACGATTTTGTAAATGTGAATAGCATATTCTGGACTAAACAGGCTGCATAAATCTAGATTGTTATAATAGTAATATAAAAAAAAGATAACTTTAACTTATTTCGAATTAATGTGTAATCTAAAGAAAAGAAAGGGGGAGAGTACTCCTGTTAATGCGTGCTTAATTCATTCATCTATTATTTATTCATTTAATGGAATTTTTATATTTCTTAATCTTTTTAGAAATAAGTCTTAGCATTTGTAAATCTGCACTGCACGTGTGGTGTGTCGATGTGAGATTTCCCAGGCTTATTTTGAAGAGTTTTCTTGAACCGATTTTTATGGCCTACACATCTGTTTAAGATAAACGCGATATTTTTCCGTGCTTCGAGACGCAGAGCGCATTCAACGCCGAGGGTTGGGGATTAGTCCTATCGTAAAAAAGGGTCCTTGTCTCCGTTTACTCTAGACGCAACAATAATTCAAATACTTTACTCGAGTGTTTGTTTGAGGACAGAGTTTTTCGAGACGGTTAATATTTGAAAGGAAAAAATCGAGCACGGTCGGTTTTCACGTTTTGTCATGGTAGCTGTTTAAATATCCCGAGTTATGGTAAGGTAGAAAAAGATTTTGGTTATCCACGGATCGATATATTTTCTTCGTTCAGAAATTGACCACGGCGCTTTTGATGTTCGAACACATTTTTCAAAAATATAGACGAACGTACGTCAGACGTTACACTAGTATATCTATATACACCGTATATATAGATATACACCGTATATATAGATATACACCGTATATATAGATATACACCGTATATATAGATATACAAGCAATACATTAAACTGAACGGAATAGCTATTGTGGGAAAGCCCCAGGACACTTAAAAGGGAACAGATTACTATATCTATATATATATGGGAATATAAGTGTCATTCCTTATATTTGTTCCTTTTTCTTTATATGTATATATATATATAGATATACTATCCAATGTTATTTTCTGTATTTGTTCCTGTTTCTTTTTAAATGTCCAGGGCTTTAAGGTACAGATACGAAAATAACATTGAATAACTGACATAAATATCCTCGGTTCTACACGTATAAGAATTTAAGTTTTGTTCCTTATTATATAGGTATATTTCTTCCTTTTTCTCATATATACTAACTAATTTTATTTATTTGTTCCTGGGCCTTTTTAAGTATCCAGAGCCTAACAGACAATAACGGAACAATTCGAAGATACTTGAACATAATTAACCAACAAACGAAACGAAGAACAAAACGTACCAAAAATGCACCAGGGTTGAGCCTATATAGAATCGTACAGAGTCCCCGATTGTAGTAATATTTATTTATTTTAATAACGTCAGAAAAATATTACTAAAATTGCAAGTAATATTAATTAATCCAACTGAATATTACTAAAATTGCGCACTGTGCGCTTCATATGGACTTCAACCTTCGAAAAAATTTAATTCTTTCCTATTATAATTCCAGATATAAGTAGTGCATAACTGATATTTTGACTCCAGTATTCCTTACATTTTAATCATCTACTCTGAAAATTATTTATGCATTTTAGGATAGTAAGATAAATTAAATAGCCGTTTTGAGACATATTTAAGTCCTAATAAGGCCTTAAAATCAAGAAATAGACATTGAAGTGCATAGAATTAGCTTTAAAAATCACTTTTTCGTATTCTATCTATTGTTCTATTTGATGGATTTGCTTCCGAAAATTCATGCGAATAAAAAAACAGTATTTAAGCCGAATTATATACTTTTTAAAGGTTATGGAAATATTAAAAACCATAAAAAAAATTAATTTAATATTTATGATTTTTTTTGCATATGTTGCACCACTTATTTGCTATATATTAAAATTTTAAGTGAAAAAGTATTTAAAATGCTAACAAAAAAAATGTTTTTTAGGGTGGTACCCCCCTCAAATTTCCAAGCTATAAATTATTGAAATTTTTAAAAATTTTTTTTGAAGCCGCCATTTATGATGAGCTCCTGATAAAAATAGGGTTGATTTCTCACATAAAAGTATGTGAGCATGAATTTTTTCGAAGACGCAAATGTCATAGGACGCTCAAGAAAAAATAAAATCGAAACATCACATTTTTAGCCATACCTAACCTAAAAATGGAGCTAGGGGTCTAAAATTTTGCATAGATGCACCATTTTTAAGCACCTTCCATTAAAGTATTTAATGAATAAATTTCATGACAGGGTCAATTTCATATGCTTATCCTGCTATGCCCTTTACGGATTAGATTATTTCAATACTTTTTCTCCTGTAACAAGAATCGAGTCATTTAGATTATTGATGACATTATCAATGTAATTTAACTTGAGAATAATGCAATCAGACGTAACAAGTGCAATCTTAAATGGAAATTTGAAAGAAAAAGTATTTATGAAAGTTCCGAAGTTATTTAAGGATATGTTAACTAGTATGAGTATTCAAGAATTTGAAATTAAAGATTTAGGTTCAGCTAAAAGTTGTATTGGCGTCGAAATAAAAAGATCCAAAAATGAATTGAAATTGTACAGAGAAAGCATATCAGAAAGGTCATTGAAAATTTAATATAATAAATGCAAATTTGCTTGATACACATGCAGATCCTAGTGTTCTTTATGAATTGAAAAAGAATAATGAAAATTTAATTTTACCTATATATAGAGAACTGATTGGAAATTTAACCTACATAGCTAAAATGTTAGTCGCAAAAATACTGATTGGGTTAGGAGATGCTTGAAGAAAATGAGGAAAGGAGACTTTTCTTGGAATAAAATAAACTTAACTTTATTCAAAAAACTCTCAAAGAGGGAACAGCGAACTGTACTCAGTGAGCTCCTCTAGACAACTAACTCATCTTAATGCTACAGTCTTACTCGTTAACACTGCCGGACATACCCTCGCTCGGCTTGCAGGCCAATTTTTTCTAGCAAACCTTTGCGCGCTGCAAAAAGGCACGTACACATTTTATTGCTTTATGAGCGAGAAACTGTCTCCACTGAATCTCTAAAAAAAAACTTACTTTCTAGACATATATATACCTTAAGCTAAACACAACATCCTCCCACCATTGAAATGATGCAACAATATCATCTCAATCATACAGACATACACTTACACATTTGATTAACACATATTGATATTTCTTTTACATTGAAGAAATGGACTAAAAGAAAATATTAATACAGAGTTTATTGATTAGGTACAAATCGCTCTGGTTGTCTTATTATCCTACCACTTCGAGTAATCACACGCTGTTTCTCAAACGTATTTGATAGATTCTCTTTGTTAAATTCACTGTTCAGTTTGAGTGGAAAGATTCGTTGAACCGGTCTAGTTAATTCCCCATTTGCAGTTATTACTCTTACAACACGAATATTTCCATCTCTGCCTTTGTTCACATGTTTTACCTTTGCTAAAGGTTAATCGAGGCGCTTGGTTTTATCGCTACCAATTAAAACTAGATCACCAATCTTAACGCTGCTTACATTATAATATTTCTTAGCATAACTTAAAGCGCCTAAATATTCATTTCTAAACCGCTGTTGCAAATCTTCTTTGATTGTTTGCCGATGTGCAAAATGTTTTGTTTAAACGACATTTTTCTATGTTATCTAAATATAAAACAACTATCTCTTTAATTTCAAGCAATTAGTTTGATAGAGAAAGCGGCATTACTTCATTGTCATTATCAGCCATTAAAGTTATCGGACGCGAATTGATTACTGCTTCGCAGTCGCGCAGCACCTCCTCGTAAGCATCTCCTCGTAATCTAAACAAGATTTTTTCAGGACACGCCTCAATATCTTTTTCAAAATTCCGATGAGACGTTCCCAAAAGCCTCCCCACCATGGAGCAGACGGCTGATTGAATTTCCATTCTATTTCTTGGAGAGCAACGTTTCCAGCTATCTTTTCAAAATCAATCTTTTTTAACTCGTTGCTCAATCTGACAAAATTCGTTTCGTTGACGCTAAAACGCGACGGTCTACCTCTTCACGCAATGTATCGTCTAAGTGCCATAAGAAAGGATGACACGCTCAAAGAATTGACAAGCTCTAAATGCACTGCCTGAAAAACAGTAAACTTAAATATACAAATCCAAGCCTTTTCGCCTCCCTTCAGGTACACGGGACCCGTAAAATCCACGCCTATTATTTCAAACACGGTGGCTTCTCAAATCCGCTCTAACGGCAAGGGCGCCGGCGTCATCTCGAGTGGCTTTGTATCGTGCCGTCGACAAACTACGCATTTCTTAATTTCAAACTTTATCATTTTTCTAGCGATCAAAATCCAACATTTTTCCAGTAAATTGCTCAAAGTTATTATTTGCTCAAAGTCATTATTTGCACTCCCGCGTAAATTGCACGCGCGCGTATATTATTTATAACGATATACTCGCGTTTGGTATACCAATTATGTTTAAATAGATTCAAATTTATAATTAAAACGAAATCAATAATATTCACTAATTATGTGGAAGAGGGTTCAATAAATCACTAATCAATTTATGATAACCGTAATAACTGACGTAATATTTATTCACAAAAACAAAGGCAACTCGACGACCTGAGTTTCAATAGTTGAGTGCCAGCCGAGTTTATTTCTCGGCACGGACAAAAAAAGTAAGTTTTACGGTTATCTAGTCGCGAGACCCCTGTTCCGGGTGGTGAGTTTCGAAAATATTACAACGACGAGAATCTAGTTTCGAAAAGTTAAGACGATAAGAATATCAGTTTCGACAAGCCGCGGTGATACGACTGACAACCACTCGCGTGTTTCGATAGCTTTCCGCGACGTATCTCTCACTTTATTTCTCGCTACAGAAATCAAGTGCTGGTACAATAATATCTGTGCAACTTACTTTTTCGAAGTCTCTACGAAGACGCAGTTTCTCAAGTCTCGATCTCGAGTTATGGGCGAAGGCACGTGGCGATATACGATTGTGACGAAGTAACAAAGTCAGAAACAAGTTCGATGAGGTAACCTAATTCAACGGCGTCCCTTAGCGAACAGGCAGAGCGAAGCATCAAGTGCTCGCCAGTCGGTTCGTTCCGCGAGCTTACCCCTTGCTCCGTCGCCCACTTGTCTCTCCTTCGTTCCACATTGTCTAAAGTCGAGCTTCTTCGTGACTACAGTTGCGCTTGTGCGCACTGCTATACCTGATGTTTGTGTATCTCTCTCTCTCTCTATGTTGTGCGTGTGTGCGGCATTAAGTACACTTTTGATTCTCTTCGTTTGAAGAAAGTACGAGAGAAGAAGTGTTGACTCTTCATGGGTTTCTTCCGTGAGTGCAGTTGCATAAGTGGTGAAGATCTGGGGATGATTCAGCCACCCATCTGCAAGGTACGAGCAGATTCCGATTTCGAGGTTAAGTGTCACTTCTCTAGTGTTTATGCTGCTTATCTGCTTCGACGTTGGAGAGTTTCTTCTTGCTATTACTTCTTCTAGGTGAGATCTAAATTAGTATAAAAAAGAGTTTCGAGAAGCTGCTGTTAATATCCAATGTCATGTGTGTGTTTACAGGTGCAGCGCAGCAATTGGTGTCGGTCTTGGTTGTTGGTGATTTCTATTTCTGAGTCTAGAGTCTCCTTCAAGGTACTACCAGCTTCTACGATGGATGTGTACAAAGGTAATTTAGCTTTATTCCTCACTTCAAGTTTCGATAGTTATTTCATAAGTATTATTTCTATTTCCAGGTTTTGGACAGGCCGTGCGAGGTCACTGCTGAGTGTTTTTTCTTGTCTGCTTACAGGTGTTCGAGACTACGAATGGGCCCTAAACGAGGGTCAATGAAGAGGCAAGCAGCCTAAGAGCGGTGGAGCAGTCCCTATTGAGGAGAAGGCTGCTATTCGTCGTCTCCAGCTGCTTCGAGGGATCTACGCAAGACTACGAAAAGAGCTCGCAAGTGCTCTCTATTTCTAAGTGCGATAGGTTTTAAGATAGTCAGGCTAGTTCGAGGGTGCTGTTCGCTCTAGGGTAGATAAGTAATAATTGTAACGCGTAATATACCGTTAGACAATTATAATCAATTTAACGACGTCCTGGTCAGCAGGCACGTAATGTGGTTTATATTTTCCGGCTCAGCTCGGCGGTAGGTATACGCTAGTGTTGCTAGATGTGCGTTAGCCGGCTGCTATGAGATTTCTGCACACTTGGAAGGTTAGGTACAAAAATGCTCGTCAAATACATTGTATGCTTATAACTATATAGTAGTAACTGAGGTAATGTCATCTCAACAAGTTGTTATATTTGTTTGAAAAGTTTGGAAACAATAGATAATCTTTGATTTTTACTTCGGACTACTCCTGCTAGATGGAAGCCGATTTTTCGACTCCACTATTAAAGATATCATTTTACACTATATAGAGAGCGCAAAACAAAATATCATTTGCGTCTAAGATAGGGTACTTGTCATCTCTACTGATGAGCCCAACAAGTAACCCGGGGCGAAAAGCATATTTCATTTCTAATTTATATACAATTATTATATTTAATTTAACTTTAAAATTAATCTTTTGTAATTTTCTTCTATATCTAAGGTATTAAGAAACTGTATACGTCTTAAGCAGTGCACCTTATAATAGTAGTGGTTATGAGTATAAATTTCTTGCGTTCTATAATAATCAATAAATTCTATTCAATTTAAATAGATAATCTTATTATGAGGTGCAATGATATCCTGTTTTTACGATATCCGCTACATATATTTTATTTGATCAAGTAAAATACTGCATTATTGAAGAATACGATCGTCTTTGATAGCATTTCATGACGAATTTTCTGTGTACGCACGTCGTAAAGAATGGGCATGTTTCGCCACCTGAGGGCCTAGTAGCATGGTAGAAATGCTAGGATTCAATAAGCACTTTTATTTTGTTTATAAATAATGAAAAATGAGGACATCATTGCACTTCCTTAGCTAAAAAGCCATCATCATGCAAAGTTTCATGTTGATACATGTACGCTATCAGAAATGGCATTTCCACTAAGATTTTCTAACAGCCCATGGTAGACTTGAGTTTTTTTGGATATGCCGTTTGCAGAGGACTTGATTAAGGGGAGTTCGGAGCTATAAATGTGTTTTTTTATTCGATAATATCTTTTTCTATTAATGATAAAAATGAATAATTGGACTTGACCGCCACAGTTCTGAATATAATCAATAACCTTGTGCAATTTCAAGTGGATACGATTAGTCGTTTTTACACAAGTTTGGAACTAGTAAGTGGTGTATATGCATTGAAAGTTAACCTCAAAATTATGTCCGGAGTTGAGAGCCATAGTGCTTGAAATAATTAATCATTCTGTGCAAGATGAGGCTTATTTGACTTAGTTTTTTTAAACTTGGAACTACAAACTATTGAGGAGGGGATACGCTCCGACATCACCTTAATCTGCTTGGAACTTTTCAGGATGGTAGATTATTATCTAAAACAGTGCAATTTTAGCTTATTTGCAGTATTTATGTGGTTATGAACCAAAATGCATCATAGCAGACGGCAAATGCCTCGGTCGGTAAATATTGAGTATAACATCCCCTTAAACATACAAATCAAATACTTTAACCACAGTTATATATCACAAACTATAACAGTTTCGCGTTGGTATGGAAACCATTTTAACCGAAACCACAAAATCATTAACACGAAACTACTATAGTTTGAGATATGTAACTGAGGATAAAATATGTATTTACTTTGTCCAAAGCACATTTCTCGACTTACATTTTAATATATTCATAAATTTTCTACCTCATTGGGTTTTTACTGACATATTTCCAAAATAAGCCAAAAACAGCATTTTTACACTTTTATGTTAGAATATCTTAGAACTGCAATGTAATAGAGAAATTTTACAACCAAATTCTGATTCATCGATCAAAAATGTACCAAAAAATGACTTTGCAAATTTAATCCACATCTTTGACGTTGATCAATGTATTTAAAATATACATAAACTTCATCACAATGCACTTTTTCAAACGCTCTTATGAATACTGTGGATGATGTATCAATTAATTCCTTTTTAAAATTATTTTGTAGTTCGAGAATAGTTAAGCCTATTCATGATACAGTCCTAAAGAAAAGTACCTTGTGCAGGGGTTAACAGCCACCAAAACGCGAATATGGACTCAAAAATAGGAATCAAAAAGATTATTTTCAAGATAACTAAAATAATAAAAAAAAAACACATTTTTTACTTTAATTACCTGAAACTGTGCAAATAGCTCCTCTCAGTACTCTACTTTGCACACTCCTGTTGATAAAACCTGAAATTCATGCCTTATGTGAAGAGGACGAAAAGTCAAGTAGTGCTCAATCAGATCAGAAATAGTACGATACAATACAAATACGCAAAGTAGATGATTCGCGCATGAGTGTGAGGATTATCTACGCGCTCGCATATCGTCTACTAGTTTATCCACGAGTATGAGAAGTCGCATTTCGCACATTGAGTTGAAAAATAATAGTTTTCGATACGATTGTGTAAGTTAAATCTCATTTGCACGAGTGTCAAACATTATTCTGAAATACCCCGTGTGACAAGCTTGATTTATCAGCGAACGTTTGAAAAGGAACCATCTATACAGAGTGACATAGCCTGAACTCACCACTTTTGGAATCAATTTATTCAGAACTGGATAGAAAAATAAAAGTGCAGCAGGTCTCATTCGACGTTATGTTGTTTGCAGAATTCAATGGTATAGCCAGAATTAAAAGATAAAAAAATTATTTTTCGAAAAATTTTTTTTTGCGAACATTTCTGCCATATTCTTGTAGGCGGGATAAAAATAAGTCGAAATAGTCGTTTTTGGTTAGCGATAATATTTTTATCCTTTCGTATGTAAAATCCTATGAAAATCATAGGATTTTCTTTTTCTTTTTTTTATTCCTTAACTCGTATATTTTAAGTTTGCCACTATATCTTTACACATAGATCTAATATTACATATAATTATCCTCGCACCGGGAAAACCCAACAATTAATCGTCCTATCCAATATACACATCAACCTAATATTATGTATAATCTGCCGAGCGCCGAACCATCGAGACGCCCGCCACGCTATAAAAACACAGAACAGCTCCTAATGAGTTTGGAAAAACCAGTTAGTCCGCCGCACATGCGCTTGGACCATAAAAATCAGAGCCGGACAAAAACCTAATGAGTTGGGGAAAACCTATCAACCCGCCGAGAACTCGGAAATCTATTATGTCGGTTCGTACTCTACTTGTTTCTCTCGCACTTCTAATAATCATTTTGAATGACAGATAAAAATCATTGTAAGCTGTAAGTAAGCAAGCTTAAAAAACAGTTCATCTAGTATCCGCCTCTTTTAATAATAGGAACAAACCTACGGCAGTTTTACTATTAAGGTTAGTATTTGTTTAGTTATAATATAAATTGTAATTGAATATGCGATGAAATGAAATTATGTTATTGCGATTGAAAATAATAATGTAACGCTGAAAATATTCATCTACCGTCATCTATTATTCTCCATCTCAATTTTGTTGGCGATATAAAAAAAAAACGACAAAACAACACCCCGTATAGTCGGTATTCTCCGTAACCCTAAAAACACTTTTTTTCGAGATAATTGAAGGCTCCGCACTCCGCTCGCCGCTCGGTAACGTGAGGACGACAAATCCAACTGGAACGGTCATTTTATTCCCGTAATTTCGGCAACGACGATGGATAATAAATATTTCTAATATTTATTACGAAAAGATAAAAATATTATCGCTAACCAAAAACGACTATTTCGACTGATTTTTATCCCATCTATAAGAATATGGCCGAAATATTCGCTAACAAAATTTTTTCGGAAAACAAATTTTTTATCTTTTATTTCTATACCATTGAATTCTGCATACAACATAACGTTGAATGAGACCTGCTGCACTTTTATTTTTCTATCCAGTTCTGAATAAACTGATTCCAAAAGTAGTGCGTTCAGGCTGTGTCACTCTGTATACGTGGGTACCATCATCCTTTACCTATTCTCAAATAATAAGATTTATCTAATATCTCTAAAAATAATGAATTTCATCTCATCTCATCATTTTCAAATAACGCATAAATACGTATTCAACAAAAAACTTAAGGACCTTTACAGGGCTGCCATTTTTCAGTTCAAAATCGATATTACAGATGTGGCTAATTCATTTATAAGTAGATCCAACATGCCCAAGTGAACTACCCCCTCCCCAAGTGGCCGTGTCGGTCCTCTCAAGGTTTATAATTGATTATAACGGTATCTAATTTTTTTTAAAATCCTTTCTCGTTTGTGTATCATAAAGTTTACAGTCATTAAATATATTTCTAGAAAAATTTATTAAATACAATGTAGAGTATATCATCAATAAAATAATATCAATTTTTAATGCAGATGTATGGTAAAGTAAAGCAGATCAATCCTCATTGCTTATGAAAAATTAGAAAAAAATATTTAACTGTTGGGGGTTGGGTATCAGAGACAATAAAGTCGCAGTGTTAGTTTCTATTATTTTTTACTAAATATTTATAAATATTAAAGTTTTAATACTAAAGTAAAACAGGTGAATCAGGGTTTCATTTATTGCATATCTTGTAATTCTTATTAATTTATAACGAGTGTCGGTTTTCGAATCCCAACCGTCACCGCTCCCTCTCGAAATTCGGAAAAGTAGTCACGTGACCGGCCGTTCGCTAACGAGCGTTGGACGCGAGAACGTGAGACACAGATTCGTCCGGCCTTTGACTAGAGATAGACGAGTGCTGCCGCTACTAAGGGGACAAATCGGTGTTAGAATGCAAAAAAATCAAAAATTTTTTGGCGTATTTCGACAGAACATTTGCCGAAGAATAAGCACCTTCAATTCGTTTGTCGAATTTCGATTCCGTTCAATATATAGACAAAAAGGTGAAACAATCAATATATTAGATTTTGAAAAAATAATCAATTCAAAGAATTTTTATTATTTATGAAATAAAAGTCTTTTGCGGAATAAACTTGTAAAAAATGCTCCCGCTCGGATTTTTTTCGGACTAAATATATAATTACCGTTACAAATATGAGGTACCTGAAGATAAATTGTTAATAACAAATTATGTATGTATTTTTCACAGGTCCAATACCAGCTTGTCCCCATTAAACGAGAGCCCCGCACGAAAGCTACGCTACAGTTACGCCAACCGAGGTACTATGGCTCGCGACAAGCAGCCGAGATTCGAACGGGTGCTAAGTATGTGAGTTACTGAATTTGACGGGGTGGTGTGGTCCAAATTTTTTAACTATTTTTCGTGAAAAACACGACATATTTTTTGCAGGAGTATTTTAACAAAAAATCGGTATTACCATTCGAAAGAACAGCTCAAAATAAGTTGGATATGATCTTTTTCAAATTTTTGTCAAACCTTTTTTTTAGTTGAAAAAAAGCCTTGAAAAACATGTTGAAAATTCGTCGTTGGTCTTGGTCGTTAATGGGTTAAAATCAATGTATACGGGACAAAACGAAATAAGTTAACGTACAGCTTATTCAGTTACCCCTAGTGTCATTCATTTTATAACTATAACTTGGCATCAAGGTCGAAAAGGTGTATAAGCATCACCGTCTTGAATCCGCGTTAAAATGGAATATTGCGCAGATTGGCTGGGAGAGAGTTCTAAAAGCGCGCACAATGGACCTGGAAAGATCTCATACCAGCTTCAGTGTGCATCACCCCTGCTAGCGCACCTGGACTGGTGTTTATTGAAAAAAGCCGCTAAATAACCTGGTCCATTTAGTCGAAGGATTTTATACATTAAAATGGCTGCAAAATACATCCCCCTACTGTCAACGCGCAACCAGCCCAGCTACTTTTTATAGGGGGTGATGTGCTCATCCCTCCTGACACCGTAGATAAATCGCACAGATGTGCTGTTCAGTCTCTGTAGCCCAGTTTTTTGTTCATCGGACGCGTCAAGACACACCACAGCGCAGAAGTCAAGATGGGGTAGGACTAACGCTTTAACCAGTCTTCTGCGAAGAGCCTCAGTGGTACATGCCTTTATAAACCGCAAGCTATAAAGGGCTTTATTTACTTTTTTCATTATAGAATCAACCTGCGACTGGCAGTCCCATTTTAATTAAACCGTTAAAATATTTTTTAGAGCCAAATAAAATCGCTTTGGTCTTGCCAGAGTTGAGACTGAGGGACAAGCGCTCGGTCCACCTGAAAACCAGTCGGGCCGCTTCGGTCAGGCAAGTTACTCCCTCCAGGAGTTTATCTGCAGGTGTTTGAATGTAAATTTGGAGGTCATCAGCATATAGTATGTACTTGACTGCCCCACGATCAAAGAGGTCTTTAAGATTATTGATATAGAGATTGAAGAGCAAAGGCCCGAAGACCGACCCCTGTGGTACCCCCAAATTTGTCTCAACCCACGAGGAACAACCATTTTTAGATAATACGCGTTGAGTGCGGCCTTGTAAATACGATTTAATCCACAGGAGTGCAGACCACCAGAACCCGAGATCGCGCAGTTTACTCAACAGTCTCGAAGGAGAGATGCCTGAACCCTGCCTGCAAAGGATGCAGAATGCCGGTCCTGGAGAAATATTTGGTGATTTGTAAGTGTGCAATCTACTTGAGTACCTTGGAAAGGAAGCACAGTAGGGCGATATGGCGATAGTTAGAAGCTATAGATGGAGTGGAAATCTTTTTTAAAGCCACTAACTACGCCCGTTTCCTGGCACTAGGGAAGACTCCCTGAGCAAAGGAGGAGTTAAATAAACGAACTATATAATTCCCCAACACTGGCAGATTTCACCACAACACTAGGCGGTATATCAACTACACCTTTCGCCTGCGATGTAAAGTGAGACAAGGCGAGAACTGCATCTGGAAAAGTAACTGGATGAAATGCTAAACCATCATCAGATGCAGACTGTATCATGTTTAATATGCTGTCTATATTCTCATTGGGTGCGATTGATAACCCCGCCAAGTGTGTGTTGAGCTCGTCCGGAGTGAAATCATGTAACTCCTTCTTGCTCTTAGGAAAGAGGCCAAGATTATGCCTTTCCCTCCAAATACCTCTTCCATGATCAAGAGCATCAGAAAGCTGGTTACTAAGCAAGGAGGTACGTTCTTGATCCATGCGCACCTCGACCTCATTGCGTCAATGAAGAAATTCATCCAGTAGAGCGGCACTCCGAGTGCTTTTACACCGCCTATGCGTGGCGTTACGTTTGTTGATGAGTAGCTGATGCCCAGTGCCAAGCCATAAGGCTTTTCCTCTACGAGGAGTTACAGTTTTCAATGGTGCAAGTTCATTTATAGCATCCAATAGATTGACACTAAGATATTCAAACCCCCCATTCATGTCTAAGTCAGAATCTGAGATATTTTGTGAAAGCGACGACCAATCGCAGCGGCACAAGAACTCAGTGAGCTCAACCGAGTTTATATTATTATAATTTCGGAAACTGAAAGTTTCTTTAGAAGGAGATATCAAGTGAATGTCGATGGTAGCATCAATGATATTGTGCCTGTTGCGAAAGGGCGCTAGACTGTTCCCATAGTCCAGTACTGTATCGTTATCGTCTACTAACATTATGTCGATCCATGTGTGAGATGCATCGGTATGGTGCGTCGAGCCGTGTTGGATGATCTTAACTGAAAGTTAGTCAGATAAGCGCTATACGAATTCAGAATCACCAGTCGTCGACAACAAATCGGCATTCAAATCACCCATAATTATCTTGTGGCTGTAATTACCACTAAGGTCTGTAAGCGAACTGAGAAAGTCAGGATCACTATTAAAAGCTATTTTGGGAGGGCGATAAATAACACCCATAAGAATTGGTGGGGTGTTACCCTTTTGAACCTCACAAAAAATAAAGTCGGGGATACCAGTTCCAGTGCTGTTGGATTTAGTAAGAACTTTGGCCTTATAATCATTACGAATATACAGGGCAACACCACCACCATTAATATTTCGATCCTGAGGCAACACACTAAACGCATCGATCTGAATGAGTCGATCATCGATGACAGGGCCAAGCCACGACTCGGCGATTCCGAACATGTGATAGGAGAGATTATCGCGAAGAAATTGTCGAACTTCCTCAACGTGAGCTCTGATAGAATTCACGTTGAGAAAGACAGCTCTCAGTCCCCTCTCTTTCACCTCACCAGCAACTCCCCGCTGAAATCATGCGGCATTAACAGGCGTGCCACTAATATTAGACATCGTCAATTACCCGCAGTTCTACAGCGGAGGCAAAGTATGCGCGCGCTCACCACCCTTCCTCCTGTCCAAAAACCTGCCACCACTATGCCAGATGTATCTGAAGCTAAGACTTGACGCCAATTGCTTCAAAATTAAAAACTCTCGGTATATTTCCGGCTGTAATAACTCACTAATATAGATCTTAAGATCAAGTGACTAACAGATTCAGAGCTAAGAGGAGATGATTTGACATCCTTGGTGGAGAGGTAATTATTGGAGTAAGAGCGCTTAGCGCGAAGAATGTCAAAAACGCGGTTTTTGCTGGTGAGGCGAACTGCACAAGACGGTGGTCGCCTCGATCCCGATACCGCGCCACTACCTGGCTCCTCTCAACGCCCGCCGCTCCCTCCCCTAGGCTGCAGCACGTGGGCACCAACGACTTCCGCATTCAAAAGTAGGGAGGACCGTGCTGAGTACTGCCAAAGCAACATTTTCAAAATTTACATTCATACTATTTTCGTGAACAATACTATTTATACGAATTTTGCTGCACTCATCACTATCGATGGAACCCGCGGCACAGCTCCCATTAAGGGAGCGGTGAGACGGTGCAGATTTTGTTCCGGAGCCTAAAGAAACGAAAACCTGCGACTCTTTATTTACATGATCATTTTCATCAATATTAATTAAATTGCTATTACAATTCTTTGTCAAAAGCGAGACGTCATCGACCATGGCCGATATCTTGCACAAAAGGGAGTTAATTTGGTCCTTTAATGCAGAATTTCATGCAGTAAGAAAAGCCGATCGTTGTGCATGCCCTCCAGCTGGGATGCCTGCAAGTCCAATTTTCGCTCAAGAGAGGAGACTTGTGCGCAGAGATGACCCACCAGCTGATTCACTGCTGGTGTGTCAACTGGTAGGTTTAGAGCAGCGCTATCAAGCCTCCTCTCCATCCGAGACTGGAAATCGGCCAATGTTCTGCCAATTAGTTCAAATTGCGCACCAATAAGATCGATCATGGTCAATGATACACAAGTGTGCACAGTGAAGATATCTGAAACGCTGTTCTTGAAGTCGATCCTGGCCGGCGTAGATGTATGAAGGAGTAGTTGTCTCCCTTACATCGGAAACCCGCTGTACACTGGCCAAAGGTGTATTTGTCGCCCGTATGTCGGCAACCCACCGCTCACTGTACAGTCCTCGCTGCCCACAAGCGCTTACCCCCGCTGGCTGCTATTACTACCGCTGTCGTATAGAGGGGCAGGCGGTGTGTATTTAGGTGGGATCTGAGGCTCCTTGCGCGCATGTTATTGTACGCACTCTCTCTCTCTCTCTCTCTCTCTCTCTCTCGTGCTCACACTAACGGCTTTCGACTTTGTCGTGTTTATACTTGCGTTGGCGCTTGTATTGGTTTTAACGCGACATTTCGGGCAGACAGTGAAAAATTTAATAGAGATTTTTACCTGATCAGGATGATATATGTATACTAGGCCATTGAAACGTCCCAACAAGTATTAATAAAAGTTGCAATTATGTATAATTTTTAGTTATTTGACGTTCAATTAAGTCCTTTTACACCTTTAAGATAAGTAGTATTCTAAATGTAATTTTATATAAAACTATAGTGCATTGTGCGACTAGTGGGCGAAGGAGATTATCTCGACTAGGGTGCAGGTTGTCGTTCGAGCGAAGCGAGAGTGACAATCACACGAGTCGAGATAACCTGAGCGCGCGTATTGCGTACAATATATTTCCAAATAATGTACATAAAACATCATTTAGCTCACGCATGTGTGAGCAATGATAACATTTTGATCAAGAAGTGTGGAAAAATGTATTAGCTGCTGACCACTATGGCCGTGCTCTCTTCTAACGCATAAAAAAGAATAATGAAAATATAAATGTACCTTGACTTAAAAGCAAAGCAACCATCTCCTCGTGACCCTCTCTAGCAGCCTCCATTAAAGGAGTATAACCTTCATCATTAACTTCTTCTATATTAGCGCCCCTTTCAATTAATAACATAGCAAGATCAACATGGCCACCACAAGCAGCCAAAGTTAACGGTGATTCAAAGCTATCTGTTGGCATATTGACTTGAGCTCCAGAATCTAATAATAAACGTGCTACTTCCACGTGGCCATCCATTGAAGCTTCCATTAAAGCAGTATGCATCTCATCAGTTTTATGTTCCTGTATAAAAAAATTAATTAAGATTTTAAAACATATTAAAGAGAATGTTCATATTTTTCAAGGTTGTATAACGATTGCGGGAATACAAAATGTTTAATTTCTATTCAAGGGAAATTCAAAGGGGAATTCTTAAGTCAAGGGAAACATTTATAAAAATAACTCATTAAGCAACTGCGGCACAATATTACAACAATACATTAAATAGAATCGAAGACACTGATTTTGTTAATAATGTGTATAATATAAATCCAGCTTAAAATTAATCAGAAAATATTCTTAACTTTTTGCACTTTCTATATTTTCCACTTATAATAATTCGAAATTTGGATAATTATTCCTGCCGTCGCAAGATGAGAAGGATATCTCATATGGATATGCTTGATAATCTTCGAAACACGAAATACTTGTCGAAAATAGATCCTAGTCATGCTTATCATCAAATACCCCTGAACAAAACATGTAAGGAAGTAACTGCATTCCTGGTACCGAGAAAAGGATTGTTTCAAGTTACTATGCTCCCTTTCGGCCTATGCAACGCTCCTACCACTTTTCAGAGAGCAATGGACAATACCTTTGGTCCAGAATGGCAGCCGTCCGTTTTCGTATACGGAACACCTCCATTGGTTGGAGAGAACGCTTAAAAGATTAAAAGATGTCAATCTGGAAATAAACAGAGAGAAGTCTGAATTTTGTTGTAATGAAATAAAATATTTAGGTTATGTCGTCAATAGGGATGGATTGAAAACAGATCCAGATAAAATTAGCCCAATGTTGAATTATCCACCGCCGAAAAATCTGAAACATCTTCGTAGACTTTTAGGTATGGTAGGCTGCTATGCCCGATTTATGCCATCTCTTGCCGAAACAAAGTTGCCACGTACCGAACTCCTCAAGAAAGGAGTAGCTTGGCATTGGGGAGAAGATCAACAATACGCTTTCAAAACATTGTTGTTGCTCCTTACACAGGCACCAGTCTTAACTCGGCCAGACCCAAACAAACCCTTTGGTCTGCAAACAGATGCGAGCGACTATGCACTCGAAGCGGTGCTTACTCAAGAATTCGATGGAGAAGAACATCCGATATCATATGCAAGTCGCACGTTATCAAAAGCAGAAAGGAATTATACGGTGACCGAAAAAGAATGCCTAGCCGTAATTTGGGCCGTGGAAAAATTTAGAGGTTATTTGCTAGGAGAACACTTTAAAGTGATCACAGATTACAGTAGCTTGAAATAGTTACATAACCTAAAAGACCCAACTGTCAGATTAGCGAGATGGGCTACTGCTCTCCAAGCATATAACATGGAGATAGTACATAGAAAAGGAGCACTCCACAAAGTCCCTGATGCACTATCTCAACTAGCTGAAGAAGAGTTCAGCCTAGCTGCGACTGAACAAGTAGAAAACACTGATTGGTACGCCTTTCGAATACAGGAAGTCCTCGATAATCCAGGAAAGTACTCAAACTGGAAAGTTGAAAATCGATGCTTGTATGAACATCGTCCGGATCCATGTATCAACTTGATTATGGTTGATCTAGACAGTTGGAAACTAGTCATATCGAAACTGGATAAAGAAAGAGTACTATTTGAAGTACTTAATACTTCTACATAGAATTGAAGAGACCTATAACAAATTGGCTCAACAATACTTTTGGCCAAAAATGAGGCAAGATGTTATCCGATACGTGAAACGATGTACAGAGTGTCAATTGCACAAAGTATCGCAACGAGCACCTATGGGTCTAATGGGAAAAAGACACATAGACGGACCATGGTCAACGATATCAACCGACATCATGCGACCATACCCACCCAGTAAATCGCAATTTCGCTATATATTAGTTTTTCATGATCTATTTACAAAATACATAGAAATAAGACCCTTACGGAACGCAAACGGTCCCAGTATCGTAAAAGCTTTTGAAGAATTAGTAGTTTTCCGTTGGGGATGCTCTAAATACTTAGTTGCATACAATGGGACAGAATTCGCAAATAAACTAATGTCATCAAAACTAGAAGAATTGGGGATCATACAAACGACAATCGCCGCTTACCATGCACAGGCCAACCCTGTGGAAACGGTCAATAGAATTATAAAAACAATGATTGCCATTTTTGTCGATAAAAACCATAAGAATTGGGATATTCACATACAAGAATTTGCGTTTGCATGTAATACTTCGGTTCATTCGTGTACTCAAATAACACCAGCCTTCCTCAATTTAGGGAAAAATCCGCGTATTAGTTGTACTTTTCGGCAATCACTTGAAACTCCCAATGATTATGAATCCTTACCTCTCCAGAAATGGATTGACAGACTGACACGGCTCCCAGCCATATACGACTTAGTTCGCAAAAACTTAGATAAAACTAGTAAGAAACAAGCTTTACATTACAATAAGAAAAGACGCGAGGCTGCCTTCCAAATAGGAGATCTAGTACTCAGGAGAAATCGTGTACTCTCTTCAGCGGCAGATAATTTTGCAGCCAAATTCGCGCCAAAATTCGTAGGTCCTTGTAAAATCGAAAAATATTATCACCGGTCGTATATGAACTATAAGTCAACAACAAGTCAACAAAGTCCACATTCGGGACCTTAAGCCCTTCGTAGCTAAAAACGAAACCCCTAATTTATTGGCAGGTTCAAGGACAACGCGGCATGCAAGGACACGGAAAGAGAAAAGGTCTGCGATTTGCGACACTCTTTAGTCGTCCGGGGACTCCGACATAAGCAACGATAGTGGGCGGTCGCGCTACCATCTCTGTGACAGAAAAAAAGCCGGATCCTCGAAGATCGTCAGATCCAGCCTCCAACCAAGCTGTCAGCGACGTCAAAAACTATCCCTCAGGTTCTGCAGAGAGGCAGAGGTCGCGGTCGGGGAGAGCCACGAGTGGAAAGCGACGCCGTGGCCGGCCCCGAAAGCACCGGATTCTCGCCGACAGGTAGCCGTGGTCGCGGATTCATGCCGTCCGGACACCGTGCGTTAGAGCAGGAGAGGGGAGAGAGGCAAACTATCACGTCCCAAACTGAGTTCGGTCTCGAAAACACTCAGAAAGCCCTCAAAAACCTTCTGACGCAAGATCGAGCGTACTGCCCTGTCCCACCGCGCAGCGAGCACCATGGATATAATTTTCCAATTTACAATGGCCTAAACTAATGAAATTTGTGAGATCTATTCAGAAATTGTCAAGTACTCTTTTTCTTAATTTTGCATATTCAAATAAAGTTTCGAATTTATAATGGCCAATTTAAACTGAAGAGTGTTGTGAAATCAATTTAGAAATTGTCAAGTACTCTTTTTCTTAATTTTACATAGTTTTTATTCATTGTTAATAAAAACCAAAATAATAAAATGAACTTCAACTTTGCGATGGTGCCTTATTAAGAATAGAGATGCCAATTGTTAACAACTTTGGTAGCTTTAATAGCTTTGTATCGTTCACACGCTACGTTCTTTGATTTTGAAAGATATCACTTTCAAAATCAATAGAGTTCGTGTCTGGAATTAGCTATGGCATTTAAGGTTGTATAGGCTATATAGGCGAAATGATGACACACATTTGAAAATTTGTTAATAAGTAGATTTTAACAATACAAGATCACCCACAAAATTTTAGAAGGATAGATTAGCTCGTTTAAAAGTTATTGATAAGTATAAATTTCAATTTAACATGCGAGGTATACCTATATCTATCAATTTAATACCAAAATTCACATACAATCGTGAAAAAACTAAGGAAAAAATAATGAGGTATCCTGTCTGATCCAAAGAGACACATTAATCAGTCCATTTTTGAGCTTCAATTAGAGACAGATCGAGCTGTTTGCGCCGATCAGAGTCAGAGTCCCTCGAGTAGACAGACATATCAAGTATGCGCGATCTCTCTCGGGTAGTCTTTAATAAACGATTAACGTTAAAACTATAAAAGACTCTGACTCATAATTCTAACCCGACCTCACGAAAAATAATTGGATACTGAAGTTATCCAATTGAGACCGTAACTGTACCGCATAAATTATATATATAATTTAAATAATCATTATTTACGTCCCTTCCGGACGCAAGTTGGGTCCTTTAGGTTATGTAATCATTTTAAGCTACTGTAATCTGTGATCACTGTAAAGTGTTTTCTTATCAAGTAACTTCTGAATTTTTCCACGGCCCAAATCACAGATAGATATTCTTTTTTGTCACCGTATAATCCCTTTCTGCTTTTGATAACGTGCGACTTGCGTGTGCAATCGGGCGTTCTTCGCCATCCAATTCTTGAGTAAACACATCTCCGAGTGCATAGTCACTTGCGTCGGTTTGCAGACAAAAGGGTTTGTTTCGGTCTAGTCGAGCTAAGATGTCTGTGCGAGAAGCAAAAGCAGTGTTTCGAAAGCGTGCTGTTAATACTCTCCCCAATGCTAAACTACGCTTTTCTTGAGGAGCTCGGTAACTGGCAAGTTTGTTTCGGCAAGAGATGGCATAAATCGAGTACACCAGCCTACGATACTCAAAAATCTGTGAAGTTGCTTCAGATTTTTCGACGCTGGATAATTCAAAATTGGACTAATTTTGTCCGGATCCGTTTTTAAACCATCTTATTGATAACATATCCCAGATACTTTATTTCAGAGCAACAAAATTCAGACTTCTCCCTGTTTATCTCTAGGTTGACGCCTTTCAATCTTTTGAATGTTCTTTCTAACCAATGGATGTTTTCTTTGAAAGTATTTATTGAGTTGATTATATCATCCATGTAAGCGAAAACAACTGGCTGTCATACTAGACCAAAGGTATTGCCCAGTGTTCTCTGGAAGGTGGCAGAAATATTGCATAGGCCAAAAGAGAGTGTAGTAAATTGAAACAACGCTTTTCCCGATATTGAGACTGCATTCAGTTTCTTATGCGCTTCTGCTAAGAGTATTTGACGATAAGAATGACTAAGATCTATTTTCGACAAATATTTCGTATTTCGAAGATTATCTAAAATCATGTGCATATGAGGAAGGGAATACGCATCTTTCCTTGTGATTTGATTTAGACCACGATAATCGATACAAAATCTAATCTTATCTTCTGGTTTCAGTACTATCATTGGACAACTACTCCAAGAGCTCTCCAACGGTTCTATAATACCTTCAGCTAGCAGTCGATCAACTTCTGCGTACGCTTTGGTTAATAACTTCATAGAAATACGACGAGCGCTCAACTTTATTGTCACATGATTTTGTATGTCGATGTGATGGGGAATAATTCGAGCTACGCCTAGTGTACCCTGTAAACTTGGGACAGTTAATTTTTTGATATGTGAATTGAATAATTTTTGTTAGTGTGGTGTTAAAGCCACAATACCTTCGATTGCTGCTACGGCTACGAATACGCCAGATCGATGTGACGAGGGTAGAACGGGCGAACGATGGTTTCAGATGTATGCCATGTTCTAGTTTCGAAATCTATCTTCATTTTAAGGTTTCGAGAAGATCGATACCAAGAATAATATCATGGTTCAATGATTTCAATATTTATAATTGGACAGAAATTTCTTCATTATTGATATTGAATGTTAGTTCTACTGAGTCCTATTGTTTCTAATTGAGATGCTTTTGCCCAATGACCTTCTTTTTTGCATGAGTAAGATTTTCGTGTCGATTGTAATGTTTCGATCTTCAATGGCTGAGATGAAACTTCTTTCACTTCCAGTGGATGGATTGGTTTTGTTTCCATTGAGTTATTTGTGTTGCTTTCTTTTCAGGTTGTTCAGTTTTCATTGTTCTTTGATCGTGTGTCTTTCTTGTTGAGGTTGTTCAGATTTTCTACTCGAGTTTTACGCATTAGTTGCATTTCTGAATTCACGAAATTTTTATTGGGGTTAATCACTGCTGCTAATCCTGTACTTTTCTTAGTAGTTTTTCAGACTACTTTTGGGAACATTGTATGTTCCGGAGAAGGTGGAAGCTTGTAAGCATTTCTCCTCTCTAAAGAAATTTCTTCATGTTTTCCCAGAGTCTGCAATTCTTGGAACGTTTTGAATATTCTCTTTTTATTGAACGAACATACTCGGGGTGAAGGTTTGAATAGGTACTATCTAATTGTTCTTTCAGAGTCATTCTTGGAATTCTTTTATCCATTAACACTTTTAATGTCGGTATGTAAGTCGCGTTATTTTCTTCCGGTCCTTGAGTTCTTGCTTTGATTTCGTCTTCCAATCGGAGTTGGAGTCTGGGATTCCGTATTGACACCTCAGTGCTTCTACGAAATCATCTACTGCGAGCCAGTTTTTCGATAGTGGTACCCAATACAATGCTGGTCCTGTCAAGATAACGTACTAAATGAAGAATTTCCGGATCGCCTATGCTGTTACTATCTTCGCATTCTTTTGTTATGGCTGAATCACGCTGGAAAGCGTTTAACCGGCTCGTTTTGAATTTAGGATCTGCTTTGATATATTTTTGACGTATATGGCGTGGTTCTTCTTAGGCTGCGTGACGATGGCGGATGCCGAAACCCTCGGAGAATTCACCTTCTCGATGTTTTGCTATTTCGTATGCGAGGAACAGAAACTACGCAAGTAAAACTCCTTGATTGGGATAAATCCTTTTTCTTTATTTATATCTTTAGAATATATTCTGTAATAAGTAGCGTTCCCGAGTCTTATTTTTGGTTGTTTAAAGCGCGACACATCGAGCTGGAAATAATTGTACGAGGTTCTTATATGCGGTCGCGATGTTCGCGACTTGGGTGCCCGTTGCAGACTGCTCGACGAGCGCATCTTCTGCATTTGCAAGTATGAAGAAAAAAATAATTTTTAGTCTAAGGTGGCTCAACTTCGGTTACTGAGTGAGAATTCTCTCTTTCGAAAATTCTTACGTCCGTGAACAACTCCGCTCTGCTGTAACCGGAGTGATTTTACCGCGTCAGCGTCTACTTGCATCCGCTGTCATTCGCGAATCTGGTTTATTCTAAATTTCGTTTTCATACCTTTCTAATTATAATTAATAGAATCATATCAAATATAATATAAAATACAAAAATATATTAGTAATACGGTCGGCGAATTAATTAATAATAGCCGGACGTTACACACCCACCCTGAATTCAAAGCACGGAGCTAAAATTTTCTACTGCTTTGCGTTATAAAAATTCACTACTCATGATATATCAATGAAAAAGAAAAATGATTAGCGAATATTAATTAATAGTCCGTCCGTTTTAATACATCATTTACTTCGGCTCTTATAATATATTATAACGAATTCGCGATTGAATCAATGATTCAATCGTTAATTCGATTGTACCCTCGATCCGACGGCGCGCAAGCACCGAGGATGATGAGCAGGACAGCGAGCGTGGCGCGTGTCGCGAGAGAGAGTGAGATAGGTGCTCTCGCGAATGAGAGAGAGACGACGCTATAGGAAAAGTCGATCGCGTCGTCAGATCGATTTCCGCCGGGAATCATTACGGACGTGAGAGAAAAACGGCTAACGAGCTGCGCGACACGAGTATTTGTGTGTGTGAGAGTGTAAGATAGACACCTACAACCCCACGTCTTGAGCTGCACTGGACTGCAGGCCAGTGCAACTTGACGAAGGACGCACAGAGAGCGATTGTGGAAACAATTCAGCGACGAATAAGTACTCCGAGTACTATAGAGGCGGATCGCAAACGGCGATCCGTGTATGTGTGCGTGCGTGCTTTCCCGCGTTTATGCCTTCTCGGTTCGCGAGTAAATTGTATAGAGCTGCTTTGTATTGGAAATATTACAGAATATATTTCCTTAGCTGAAACTTTCTTTATCATTATTTAGTGACATTTCACCTATTTATTCCCGCGATTACCACCGCCTCCGCGGGCACAGTGGAAAAGCATTTCCACAGTGCATAAACTGAGTAGCTGGCATCGTGAGCGTAACATGGCGCTCACGATCGTAAGTCCGATCAACGGAAAGCGAGACTCAGCAAGAGAGTCTCGCATTTGTACGAGAGCTGTTGCATCTGATCAGCGGGGAAAATCACGTGAAGATTTTCCCGCTGCAACGTGTAGGAAAGGTAGGAGTGTGCAGTGCACCGGTACTGCACACAGCAACAACAGCCCCGTTACAATATATCAATAATAAAGCAAATCGATTATAAGTACAATGGAATAGCATAAAAAGAGTAAAATTAAAATATTGGAAATACGTTAATAAAAGATAATTAAGGTAAAACTGAAACAGAAAAAAAACATTTTATTCGGACTATAGTTTCTAATTTAAATCGCCGCACGCTTGTCCGATGCGTATCAGGATGTGTTCCTGTTTGTTGTGGCTAGGAGGCGTCTCTCGAGTTCTTCAATGGATCTGAATCTTCGTGCTGGTGGAAGTGTCCTAGAAGTAGCTGAGCCTCGCGCTATGAGTTCGTACTGCCGTTGATCAGCTGGCATGGGTATCTCTTCTTGTCTCGTCGATGATGGTTGATGATCAGTATCCCGTGGTCTGGCTAAAGTGGTCAGTAGATGCGTTAGTGATCCAAATATGGCACCAAGTATGCGTAAACTCTATCCATATATAGAGTATAAAGTGTACCAACGTATAGATGTATCTATGATTAATTTAACAAGTTGGAGTATGATTATTATCATAATTACTCCAGCTAATTCCGAATTTGAGGAGTCCGGTCCATAATTCGTACATTTTTGATTCTGCCATTTGTGAGACGGCTTCCTGGTCCAACAAGTTACGGAAGTTTGCCGACCCTGCTGGGCAGTGCTGATCCATTAATCTGCGCGCAATTGACTCCAAGAGGGCTGGTTTTCCAGCTGAAAAGGCGCTCTAGATCTTCTGGTGAATAGATACCATTTTCCGTGAAATCTGAAATATCGGTATACTTCCAAGTGAGTGTTTTCATGGGACGTAGTACCTGTGGTGGTTTGGCTTCCAGTGGTTTAAGCACGTGTTGCGTCCATCCTCCTTTGTGACTGAACATCGAATGAAGCAAGTTGTTACACTCCTTCGGAGAACCAATTCGAGTAATGATCCGGGTTCTTGGTTTCAGGAACCAGGATTCATTCTTGCATATCATGGGTTGTTCCAAGTAGCATACATCTGTCTAGCGCATTTTGCAGTGTACGGCTTCGCATGGAATGATATGTGCGACCTCCCCGGCTGGGACGGCTAAGTAGCCTGGTGTTTTCATTACAGTGAGCGCAAACAATTCTGGATTAAAGTAGGCCGATGGTATCGAGTTGAAAATTATCTGTCTTACCAAGTTACAATGGTGTAAGACAATATCCTTATAAAGTGACCTGAACTGCGACTTCATGTGACGCGCTAAATACGCTAGCTTGGTATTGAAGTAAGCCGTCAGTAAAATGTTGGGGACTTGTAGACCTCGTCTCTCGGTGAAAGTTAGTCCTTTAGTTGTTTCAAAAATAAACAATTTCGGATGTTCTGTTTTGATCAGTTTATATCCGCATAGGATTTCCTCTCCTGTCTGTGCCAAACCGAACTGCACATCGTCTGTTGAGTTTCCAAAATATATATTTGGGTTCATGGAGGAATTATCGGTCACCATTACTCCCATCCCTTCGAATAATATTGCGTAGTCTTCACATTTACACATAGATTGAGGGACTCGATCCCAGAATCCATAGTTTTCGCCTGAGTCGATGCAGTCACCCGTATTAAAAGGGCAACGTGTCTCCGATGGTAATATTAGTTCGTTACGTTCCTTATCCGTATCTGCGTAAAATTCTGACATTGTTATTTCGAGCTCTGCGGTTACAATTACCCCACTATATTCTTGTCCATTGAACACGTACGCAGCACCATCACACACGCCATTATAGTCTAGGTTACCTGCTACGGTCACAGAACGACGGTTAGTAATATTTAATTTCAGATCGGTTATTATGGCCTGTCCATACTTCATCTGTCCAAACTTCACTAAGTCAATACACAAATCACGAGTCACTGGTTGGACGAAGGTTGAGTCTCCGTTTCGTACAATCGAGTTATGCGAGTACATACCACAGTATCGTAGAGACTGCTTTACCTTGACCTTACATTGACGTACAACCGTCGTGGCAAATGTTGTCTTCTGTAGGAGTTGCAGATACACCGGTACGGCATCTGGTTCTATATCTTCGATGTTGCATTCTTCTACTTCTAGCAGAGAAATCATCGTTATGTTCGGTGTTGCAGAGCCACAGTGATAGCCAATCATTCCAAGCGTCGGCTCAAGGGATTGCAGCAGATATGCCCATACCAATATTTGGGCAGCCAGGGCTGGAAAGTGTTTGTTCTTCCGCCTCGCGTCCATTTTCCTGAAAAGATCGTGTAAACAGTATTTGTATCTTTACTCCCGTTGGTAATTCGTTCGGACTGTTTACCGTTTATCGTTGAAACTAGTCTAATCTTATTTCTATACGAAATTTTTATGTTACGACCATCGTCGACTATATCCAAAACCTTATGAGGGCCTCTATATTCAGGTGAAAATTTTCCCTTTCTTGGTTCTACTAATAGCAGTACATTATCACCGACTTTAAAGGTGCGTGGATTTAGTTGTCGATCGTAGTATTCTTGAATCTTGAATCTCTGATAGACGATACCGTAAGCGCGTTAGATAATCATAGTAGGTTTCCGTAATATTTTCGTCTATACTAGCGCGAGTCGAGGGTACTCTTGCAATTTTCCCGTATACGCATTCAAACGGTGTGAGCTGTGTCCCTTCATGCACGCTTATGTTATATGAAAATACCGCGCATTCGACCCACTCATCCCATTCTCATCTCTCGCTAACATACATTTTAAGCCGTTCTTTAAGGGAATGGTGCATTCTTTCAATTGATCCATTCGATCGGGGGCGGAAAGCGGTGGTGACGCACGTTTTTATATTACATAATTTTGCCATATTTTCTACTAAAGAACTAGTAAAATTCGCTGCTTGGTCAGTGAGGACGATTTTTGGCGCGCCGTGGACATAAACAAGTCTTTTTAAGAAAGCATCTGCTATATCCATAGAAGTTGTTCCCGAGAGAGGAACAGCTATGCTGAATTTAGTTAGTAGGTCTTGGATAGTTAAAATATATTCGTTACCAGACTCGGTTTTGCCCAGGGGCCCCACGCCATCCATGGCCACTTTGTCGAAGCTGGCGCCCGGTGTATCGGTTACGACCATCGGTTGTCTTACTTTATGTCTCACTAGCTTATTTATTTGGCATTGCTCGCATTTCCCAATGAGATCTCTTATCTGTTCTTTCATACCTGGCCAGTGATAATTTTGTGGGATCCTATTATACGTTTTGGTTATGCCCTTGTGACCGTTTACGATTGATTCATGTATATATTTTATTATTGCTTCGCGAAGATCTGTTTCTGGTACAATAATGAGGTTTTTGCAAATAATTACCTCAATAAGTTTATCCGAGAGAAACTCTTTAATGATGTCTATTATTTCGTTCCACGACAGGTTATCAAGGGCTTCTGTTTTTGACAGGCGTATTGATCTTAATTCGAGAGTTTCAACGGCATTTACTAGAGATTGAATCGCTTCAACAAAGATTTCCTGATTTACTCGTATTTTTAGATGTTCTTTAATAGGTATCGCGATGAATTGTTTGTTTTTTACTTGATTTACTTCAACTCTCCCGAGCATAACGTGTTCTATATCAGGAAGTAAATTTTGTTCTTTTAACAAGATAGCACCGGAACACAAAGGCTGGTTTTTCACCGACACAAAATAAGCTAAGTTATCTTGATTTAACAGGAAATTTTCTCGACTTTCAATAATGTTAGAAGCTATACGCGGTCTATTTCGAGTGTCTCTATTTATCTCGTACGAAGTCGACATGTGATCAGTCTCAGCTGACTCCGGAGGACTCGAGTCTTCTTCATTGGATGGTGGGAGGGGTATGTCAACAGGGGATACTTCTCTGCTTCTAACTGACTGTGCACTCGCGAGCTCGTTATTCGTATGCGAATGGGAATTTTGGGACGGGGAAGATGATATTGCGTCTCCCGTAATAGATTTTTTTAGTATACGTTTTATTCGTGTTTCCTCGTCATTGGTTAGACGAAATTTGGTTTTTGTAATTTTCTCTAAATTTAAGTTTGTTAAAATGCATTCAAAAATTATATGATCGAAATAGTCTCAAACGTATATGCCTCCGTCAGTATGTTCTTGCGTTAACCAACGAATTCTTATTTGTTTATCTGTTTTGCGAATGTCTTGTACTGTTTGGCATAGGTAAAACCCATCATTCGTGTTTCTTACGGCTAACAAATCGTTTTGTTCGTAACGTATGGATTTTATGTCGTCTGTAAATGATGCTGTATCGATATCAGACTCTAAATCATTAGATTGATTACGCATTGATACATCATCGTCATAGTTTAGTTCGTCTGGGTCGATAGGCGAATTTACAACGCGAGCATTGTCGTCTGTAAATTGTTCGACTCGCGCCTTACGTTGCAGAGGTTCTAAGTTATTCAATTCTGAAGACGAATAATCCGGTTTTTTCCGAATGACATTAACTATTTCCGGCGGATTCCTAGAGAGCGCGTCAGCTACATAGTTTGTTTTTCCGGGTGAGTATTGAATATCGAAGTCGTATATCTCTTTGAATTTAAAATACCAGCGTTTTAGTCTAGATGTCGAGTCTTTCACATTATGCAGCCACACGACAGGCTTGTGATCTGTGATAAAAATAAAGCGTCGGCCTACTATGCAATAACTAAATTGCTCTGCACAATGTAGCATTGCTAGCAATTGTTTTTTGATTGTGCTGTAATTGATCTCTGGCGCGGTTAGTAATCTACTTGCGTAGGAAACCGGTAGATCGGCCCTTTCCCTTTTTTGAGATAGTACCCCGCCTATCGCAAAGTTGGATGCATCAGTCGTCACGTAAAATGGCTGCGAAAAGTCAGGATGTTGTAAAATTGGTTTTGAGACTAAACAATTTACAAGGTATTTAAAAGATTCGTCACGAGCCTGAGAATCTCACAAGATCTTGCCTCCGTTTCGATATCTGCCGCGGTTTTTTCTGTCATCGGTGTGACTCCCTTTTCTGAGATCGCGTTCCTCTGTGCCGGATTCGATTTCAGACTTTTTATTCTTTCTAATTCCTGACTTAGCGTCGCGGACCGTGCCCTTTCTTCTTCTATCGCAAGTGTTGCTTCTTTTTTAATCTTTTCTGCTGTTCCTAAGACATCTTCAAGTCACGTTCCGTGAAAAAGTCCGCTCTGCTGTAACCGAAGTGATTTTACCGCGTCAGCGTCTGACTTGCATACGCTGCCGTTCGCGAATCTGGTTTATTCTAAATTTTTTTTCCATACTTTTCTAATTATAATTAATATAATTATATCAAATATAATATAAAATACAAAAATATATTAGTAAAACGATCGGCGAATTAATTAATAATAGCCGGACGTTACACTTTCAATCTTACTATAAATTCTTTAGCGTTCTCTTTATATTCACTTGCATAACCTACTTTCCATTTTTGAAGAAGCTTGATAGCGCGAGTTTTCCGTTGCAGTGAGTTACCATGTGTTGGTGAAATATTCGACAAATTCGGTTGAAACGATAAATTTGGTGCCCCTGATGCTGCACTAATTGAATTGAGCGGATAACCGAAAATCTGTTCTGGAAAACCATATGTTATTTGACCATACGGAACCTGATAGTAGTGATTATATCCATAATAAGGTTGCATCATCCATGGATTCGACCAAGGAACTATTATTTGACTATACGACGAGTTATATGCGAATCTTGTATGATGTAAAGTCGTCGAATTATGTGAAGGCGCCCAGGTGTTCCATGCTGAAATTTGCGAAAGCTGGGGTATCTCTGCGAAAATTGATCTTGACACTGTAGGTGGGATATTAACGTAGTTTGGCAGAGTTCGGAGAGCCCCTGCCTCTTCTGCGCTATCTCTCCCGGCCGGATTTCTTGTTTTATCTGGTACTGGTGTTCCTTCGCTCGTGACCCGGTCGGGCTGATTATCATGATGATCTGTCTGACTGATAAATGAGAGATTTCCATCCAACAAGTCACCTGGTTCGACTGATACTCGATGCGCTTCTCTTATTTCATCATTATCTACAGCTGGGTTCCATGGGACGCTTCGGTTGCCAAATAATCTTCTAAGGTTGAATCAAATTAGTCGATCTATAAGATTTGGGCGGTTACTGTTACTATTTAGATGACTGCGATTTGTACTTACCACTAGATCTTCAGTTGTCGCAGCAGAGAATACTGAGAGCTGCCGCTCTCTTTATCTTGAAATTTGTACGGCTCTTGATACCATATCGTCAATGTTCAACTTTGTTATCGAATTTTGTACGACCGATTCAACGAGAAACTAGAGGGAACAAAAAAAACGAAAGAGAATGAGAGAAGAATCGATAGATCACTTTGCTTTTATTTAAATCGAAAGATTAACAAACAATCGATTTATATATATGTAAAGGAAAGTTATTCCTTAATTTGAATATTGCTGCGGTCTACCGATCGGTCTGAAAGTGTCGGTACGAAAGATCGATGGAGATGGAATGATCGAGAAAAACGATTGTAGACACGTGGCAATGGAAAAGAATTTACATCGTACTTAAATAAAAATAGGATTCAATAAAGATTTTTGTAATAATTATTTGTAGTTGAAACCGACATCGTGATTAATAACATTAAATGTCGTATCTCTTATTACAGGTAAGACTTGTAAATAATTTAAATAATATGTAAATAATAATAGTAACATGAATTAAAATTCTTATTACAGACACTCAGTTGCGTTTATAACGGTATCATTCCTAGTAATTAATTACATTATAAAACGACATTTATTGTAAAATACTAGAAAGGAGCCAAAAAAATGGAAAAACTAAAATTTGTATTCAAGGCAAAACTTACGCAGGATGGAAAATCTAATTTCATTGCCATAACATCAATTATTACCGACGATGAGAGAGCATTTTTATTGACAGAGGAACTTCAAGCAGCAGCACTATATAAACAAATTATAGGAACAAAAATATACGCTAATATCAAAAATACAATAAAGAAAAGATACCAAACCAGTAGCGTTTGGATAACTTTGACAAAGAAAATAAAAACCGATTACTTTGGTGAGCAATAAAACGCGATATTTCAAGACCAATATCGGGAAGAAACTAATATAAAAAAAGGCACTGCTGTTCGAGAAACTGACGAGGACTCATTACGGAAATATTAAAAAGGCTGGTAGACAAGCAAGATGAAAACTAAAAAAAAATGTAAGCAAAATAGCAGAAAGATTTGTTTTAGAAAAATTTGATGGTAAAAACACAAACGTTTTTCAATTGATCGAAATTTTTGAGAATGAATGTGAGAGATTTGAAATAATCAAGGATGAGAATAAAATCGAGATTTTTAAAATATTCCTTGAGAAATCGTGTATAAATTGGTATAACTCCATGATGATAAAACACACCGTACTTTCTCAATGGTTAATATGGAGACAAGATTTCTGTGAAACATATGCAAACAAAGGTTGGGCTGCTACCAGATATGCACTATCATTCAAGTATCAATCAGGTTCTTTATTAGAATATGCGATAAAAAAAGAAACACAATAAAACAAGGCACTCTAATTGACCTTATTGCAAAAGGACTACCAAACTTCATAACAGAAAAAATCGATAAAGAAGAAGTTTTAGAAACAAAAGAACTATTTAATGAAATTGGAAAATTAGAGCACCTAGCTAAAAGAAAGAAGCCAATAGATCAAAAGAATAGTACTAAATTTAGTATCTGTGAAAAATTAAATAAAGGGCTGCGGTATAACTAAGAAGATTCCTGTTGGTTAAAAAAGTAATTCAGAATTAGAAGAAAAACTAAAAAACGAGGATAAAAAAAACTAATAGTGCCACCATTAATAAAAATTTAATTAGTATTAAATTCAAACCATCCTTCATTTGGAATATATTATTCAGGCTCCAATGTCTCATTCATAAATGCAAAACTGCTAAACAGACTGATTAGGAAGCTCACATAGGCTTACTCGTAGAGAAATATTGTAACAAATGACCGTACCGGTGCACAATTAATGATAAGAATGAAATAGAAAAACATATTGCTAAACTGCTAGAAAGAAAACTGATAGAAGAATCATACATCCCATTTGCAGCTCCGGTAACATTGGCATGCAAAAGAAATGAGGATATAAAATCAAGATTATGTATAGACTTTCGAGGTCTAAACAAAATCGTAGTACCGCAACCACAATCTTTTCCACTTATTGAAAACATAATGGCAAAAACAAGAAACTCTAGATATTTTTCAACTCTGGACATAAATTCAGCATTTTGGTCCATACTTATGCGTATAAGAGACAGACACAAAACGGCATTTGTCACAGAAGACGGACACTTCCAGTGGACATGTTTACCATTTGGTCTAAAAACAGCGCCTGCGATTTTTCAAAGAATATATTAAAAAACATAATCGGGAAATATAAACTGTTTGGTATCGCCGTAAACTATATAGATGATATTATGATTTTTTCAAAATAATTTTGTGAACACACAGCATTTAAGGTAATTGTTTAAAGCAATACAAGCAGAAGGTTTCAGACTAAAATTTTCAAAGTGTACGTTTGCTGCAGATTCAGTAAAATATCTAGGTCATATTATACAAAATAATTCTAAATTTGAACTAGAAAATTTCCAATTCCAGGGACACAGAAAAATGTCAGACAATTTCTGGGAAAAATAAATTTTTACCGCAAATATGTGCCAAATATACCAATAATATTGGATCCACTACATGATTTATTAAGAAAAGGAAGAAAATTTAGTTGAACCAAAGAATGCCAAAAATCATTCGAAGAGATGAAAAATATACTGTGCTCTCAACCAATATTGACAATTTACGATGCAAATTTACCAATTCATATTTACACGGATGCAAATTTCTAGGAATAGGAGATGTACTAAAGCAACCACAAGAAAACAAAGAGGAAAAACCCGTAACCTTTCTTTTCAAAAAAATTAAATGAAGTACAAAAAAAGAAAAAAGCTACCCAGGATGGATTAATTTCGGATAGCAGAACATATACCATTCGATAGATCTCAAAATTCTAAGACTAACGTATATTTCTCGTTTTTCGATCCGACAAGTAGTTTCCGAGTTATTAATTGTTAAACGTTAAGAATATGAGCCAATCAGCGGGCGGCTATAGCGGACGACAGTATCGGCGGAGAAAGGTGGAATGGAGCAGCGCGAACAGGTGGGGAGTGGCGCTCGTCGCTCGAGGTCGCGCGTACGCTTACACTGAGCGCGGAGGGACGCAGGGACAATTGAACAGCTAGCTGAGCTAGCTTAGGTAAAAAATTGATTATTACTGCCTTTTTGAAAAATGCTGAATAGCTTATTTATACAATAAATCTTATTAAATCATTTAATAGACGATAGTAATCATTTCAATACTTATTGATAAAAAATATTAAATCTTGCGATGAACAGTATTAAAGATCTAAGTAGGTAAAAGCTTAAATTTTTTATTTAAAAAATCTGGTTTTGTTAAGGTCTGAAGATTCAGAAAATTTTGGGGTCTACTTAAAGTGTAGAAAGATACATTTTGTGACGGGCACACGAGCTGCGCTTTGCGCTTCTTTTCGCGATACGCGTCTGCATAAATTTTATTAATATAAAGTTCGGACTCGAAAAGTCGCTTGTAATATCGTGTAGGGCTTTTCGAGTGATTCGCGGTTTAGTTTTATACTTTTATTTGACTCGCAAAGGTAAACTATACAGCCACGTAATGGACTGCATAATTTCCAAGAGTCGTATTTCGTTTTGCTTTGTTTCGAGTTTAACTATAATCTTAATCACAATGGAAGACTATACAGTCACGCAATGGACTGCATAATCCTCACGGATTATTAGATTATTTTTTAGTGATTTCAATTATTTTAGCGCGATGGAAGGCTATACAGCCACGTAGTGGACTGCACAATCGCCAGACAAGGAAAGGAGATATATATTTTATTCTTGCTTGACTCGCAACGGACGACTATACAGCCACGTAGTTGACCGTACAATCTCCAAGAGTCGTATTTATCTTTAACTATAATCTTAATCACTAGGAAGATTACACAGTCACTTAATGGACTGCATAACACAGGCCCACAAAAAAATAAAAAGGTCTGTGCAGTTAACCAGACCTATGATTTCTTGTGTATTTTTCGACGCTGAATCTGAATTTGCAATAAAAAAATAGGGTCCAGCTACATATTTGGAGGTTCTCCATGAAAAACCTCATTTTTTTCGACTTTTTCATGGTTTTTTTTTAGATTAAAAAAAAATAAAGAAAAATTTAATTTTTTTGACCTCAGAATCGAGTTCTACGGAAAAAATACATCGAAAATCATGTTTAAAATTATTTTTTTAATGAAATTCCAAACCACCATACGGCGGTGAAAAGGCTGAAAACTGCGAAAAATCAAAATTTGCTTTAAATTTGATTAAAATGACATTAAAACCAGGTTTTACTATTTTAAAACAGTTTATATACACTGAGAATATTCTACTGGGGGTTTTTGAGGTCGCTGGTCACGAATTTGATGTCAATTTTCCCAAAAGACAACTCCCAGTAGGCGTAAGTGGACAATAAATGTGATAAATTGACCGTTTTTTCCAAAAATCGACATTTTGGATACTGTTTTGAAGGTTGTAACACCGTACTTGGGTGAGTAAGGATTCCGTCAAGAATCCCTCCTACCGTACTCTCGTTCCCGCTCAACTATACTAAAACTCGGAGATTCGCCAAAATTTATATATATATAGATATATATAAGGGCGTCAGGCAAATCCCCTATCTCTGTCCCACCAGCTCCAGAAACCCCTTTCCCAGAGGAGGTTCCGTCGAAACGAACGTCACCGAGAGATTGACGCTCCCAGTCGTCCACTGCTCCACCCGGTTCCCGTCCAAAACCTGAAAACCCGAAAATTACGCAAATCTGGTTCCGCAAAACTCTTTCGCAATTTGTGCGTCTAGAATTCCATCGAATTCCCGCTCAGCTCGGCGTGGCCGCTCGTTCTGTACCTAGGAATCCCTATATCGCAATTCACTTTCTCTCTCTACACGAAGAAAAGGGGGAGGGAATTTGGGGAACACCCGCGCAAATAAATCACATAGAATTACCACATTAACAGTCTTTAATTCCACAAATACAATCGAACGCGCAATTCCGCAGGTCACTCTCTCTCTCTCTCTCTCACACTCCCTCTTTGTCGCCGCACACTCTACATAGCACACCTAAACCTGCACACCGGAATACAATGCGAGTCGAAATATTAACATATGCCCACCTCTTTCTCTCCCTCGTAAACGGACACGTCACGCCGCGCACAACGGTTACCCGCGTGGCCTCACAAAAATCTAAACTCGCGCTCTATCTCTCTCTCTCTCTCACGTATGCACTATTACCGCCGCCCGCCAAGAATCCACGCGCAAGTCGTACACGCCGAAAACTACTCGAATCTCTCTCTCTCTCTCTCTCTCTCTCACACCCACACTCTAAAACCGCACGCCAAATCTCGCGTGCCACGATGTTGCCAGTATAAACCCAACCCACCGTCTTACTCACTCACTCACTCACTCACTCACTCCAGAAAACCGTCGCACCACGCCACAAAACCAAACGAGGTCGAAAGGCGACTCTCCGCGCCACGAAATTCCGCGTAACTTTCTCTCTCTCTCTCTCTCTCACTCTCGGACTCTTCCGAAATTCACGCCGCACACTAACTAACTGCACGATCTCGCGAAGGCAAACCCAATCTCTCTCTCTCTCTCTCTCTCTCTCTCTCTCTCTCTCTCTCACTCAACAACCATCCGCAAAGGTATATAAATTCTTCCCGTTCGCTCGCGACCGGGCACGCCGCTTAACGCACCACGAATTTCTGCCAACCTCACGTTTCTTCCTCGGTGATTACCAGAAGTGGACCCACAGACCTCCGCTCGAACTCCTTGTATTGTATATATATATACAATATGTAGATATTGCCAGGATTTGCCAGGAACGGCGTCACAAGGTTTTCCACAACATGAATCATGAACCTTAAATTTTCTTCGACTCTTAATCATATAATAAGACTTAAAACTTGTGTATAGCGATACTTATAAACTCCGTTATAGTATTTTCAGCTTATTTCCAGAAGTGCCTTATACTTTTAATGAGTTAGTGTAATTGAGTTTGTACAATTTTTTATAATACTTCACAACTTCGATAGTGAGGTGTTGCAATTAGATGTTCACGATGTCTATTTGTCCTTCTGTCTTCCAAAAAAATATTCTAAATAAAGTTTTAAATTGTTTTACGCTTACGCGTACGTTTTTCGTCAAAATGTCGATTTTTCGAAAAAACGGTCAATTTATCACGTTTATTGTCCACTTACGCCTACTGGGAGTTGTCTTTTGGGAAAATTGACATCAAATTCGTGACCAGCGACATCAAAAACCCCCAGTAGAGTATTCTCAGTGTACATAAACTGTTTTAAGATAGTAAAACCTGGTTTTAATGTCATTTTAATCAAATTTAAAGCAAATTTTGATTTTTCGCAGTTTTCAGCCTTTTCACCGCCGTATGG
>UELU01141575.1:0-50252 GCA_900490025.1 Megastigmus dorsalis
GAGAACCTTGAAGCTTGGTTTTAATTATTTTATTTATATGCAGCGAGTTCGTGCCTCATTACTAGGGACACACTAGAAATCAGTCAGCTGAAAACAATGGAACGTAGAAACATGTTAAGTAAACAGTTATAAACTAAAGATAAGAAAGTAGTGCTAAAATGAAAAAGTGATAATTAAGCATGAATTTACCATTTTACAAGCTTTGGCATTTTCAATGATTTGTTTAAAACCACTTTCCTCAAATAGCGTTGTACTCACTTTGTGCAAAACCAAATTCGACACTATACAAGTTATCGAAAAAACCAATCGAACCTCGCATACAGTCCAGTTTCGAAAACGTTAAAGGACACCCATAAATATCCGAAATCCATCTATTTCCCGAAAAAAAAAAACGATACAGTGTTTTGTTTACTCGGTTGCGCAACTTTTACGGCGAGATTAAAAGCATGTCGGATCAATTGCGCCTCGTTGCGAAGATCCCATTCGGTGTGTGGCCCTAAATCGAGGCTCTGCACCGCTAGGCGAACAACAATTTCGTGAAAAGTATGTTATACCGGTTGCGCGTCCACTCTCTCAATTCCCTGGTGTGTTTGCTTTTAACTATTATATCGCACGTAATTCCCGGGGCTCGTCTACGCCGCATCCAACGTGTAACTTTAATAGAGCTTGATTGAGGCTATACCACATAAAAGCTGGAATTTTCTCGCCCAGTTTCTGCATGGGTATTCGTGTTTTTATCTTATGGCCGGGTATATCGCCACTCTCACTTCCGTCAATTATTTCGTTTAAAGCCCTCCATTTTTTTTCTTCGTGCTCTTTGCCGTGAGAACGCGAGCTTTCAGTTTTTTTTAATGACGGAACCAAATTTGATTTCCTCGCTTATTATTTATACTTTGTTGCGACTGTGTTTACAAGTGACTATCAATTATGTTTCTAAAATAAAATTAGGCAGATCTGTGACACCCGATAAATGCGATTTATGTATAATGGCCAATTTTTACCATATAATGATGCTTTTAGCATTGCTTTTACACAAAGCTTCTGCCTGGAAAAAACTAAATGCAATTAATATATTCTTTTCAAGCTTAAGCAAATTTATCGTTTCTTAATTATCTTGAAATTTTCCACGGTCACATGCTTCACAAACGCGCTAAAATATAAATCAGCAGAAAGAAAAGAAAATCCATTTAAAATACACTGCTATTAGCGCTACGTTTAACGCCGCTCGAGGGGATTGGAGAAGCAAAGGAAACTTGTGGCAGCGCTGCAAGAAATATGCAAATAAGAACAAAGTAGCAACTACTCGCGACTCGCGATTATGTGGCCCAGATGTTTCGCTTTGGGGTTATTAATCCTAGCACACTGCATACAGAGCTTTGGGTTTGATGGACAACAGGTGCATAATGCGACTCATGAACGCATTCACCGTCGGTGTGTAACGGAATCATTGAGCAAACAATGCACCGTACTAGTGATGCGCTTTTTATGCAGTCCAAACTGCGTGTGCGAGCGCACTGGAGCTGTTGGAGCTCGCGAATCGCGACTCTAATACTTGACGTCTCGCAGAAATCAAGCGGTGCGTTAGCGCAGCGGTGGCAAATATGAGTCACACACTACGAACGCCTGAGGAAGTGCACCGTGCACCGCGAAACTATATTCTTTGAATCGGCACTTTTTAACCTCTATTAAGTATAAAACTCTAAATCCAATAAGAAATTATGCACTTATACGTGCGAAAGATTCGATGATAGTATTTATAAAAATAATACAATTACACTTTTATTCTTCTTCCAAGAGGTGAACTCTCAATATATACTCTTAATATATTTTATGTAATATGTATATAATCATATCATCCCAGATTTTTTTATGTAGTATGCGGATGTTTTAACTTATTCATGACTTCTATAAGTATATTAAGAAAAAAATGATTAGATGCTTACACCTGTATCCTTAAACTGCATCTGTATAGAAATGCCGTCCAGTACGTTCTCAGTTATTTTGTAAAAATAAATATATTTTGTAAAATTAGAACGAGAAAAAATAATGATAAAGCTGAAAGGATTGGTATATATCACTAACAAAGGCATGTCCAGGGATGTGAGTCCTGATGTTTTCTTAAAACTTTCAAAAATTACTCTCTGAATAAAACATAATGTAGTGGCTTATGAGATTGATAATACATTCATTAGTTGAAACAAAATACATTATTCTCGAGTCGATACTCGATCTCCATGCATGAACAGCAAGATCTGGCAAAAACACGGAGAGAAATTTATAAGTGAAAATAGCAATAATTTTTATCAAAAATTTTTTATTAAGAATTAAATTGAAAAGCGTGGAGCGACTCTTTAGAAAACATTGCCGCTGGTAATCTTTTCAATAATTTTTCAGCAATAACTTCATCAAGAATCTTTGATAAACAACTAATTATGGATACAGGATCATAGTATAAACGACATTATATTTATTGCCATTTTTGTAGATTGAATATGTGTAGGAAAATTTCCAAGAGGTTGGGAAGTTACCTGAAGAAAAAAATTTATTAAAAATATTTATAATTGTTTGAAATTAACAAATTTATAAATTCCCGCTACTTTTCTTTTGAAAATAAAATATTTAATTCTATACTTATCTGTAGCCGGTAAGATAGAAAATTTGGATAGCTACTGCTGTTTAGCGCCACCGTCAATATAGTGTCAGTTATCATTATTAGTTTACTGAACTGCGCAGTGCGCACTTGATTCTTTTTTCCTTTTCTATACGCCAATCCAGCAAGTTTGTAAGTGACGCACGTGTTGATTTTACTTTTAATTTATTGTCGTCATTTGCACCAAATTAATTTTCGTAATAATTAAACAAGACTTTGAGTAGAATAATTTTACATACTTTTTAATTAATTCATTTAAATAGTTTGTACTTGCATAGTATTTAAATTACCATTCTGTAGTTGAGGTTATGTTTTTGATTGTAGCATATTTATTTACATGGGCTTAAAATTCTTTTAGATTGGTAAAGTCAGTGTTAAATACGAAAGTAAATATTATTTTTTTATAAATACAGGTAACATGGCGAAATCACTGAGAAGTAAATGGAGGAGAAAGTGCAGAGCTGTCAAAAGGGTACGATATGGAGAAAAAGAGTTAGCTAGGCTAAAGAAAACCCTTGGGATTGATGAAGATGCTTCAAAAGATGCAGAGATGAAGGATATTCAAGAAATTGCAACAGGTATACTTCATAAAATATTTTAACTCAATGTTTTCATTATAAATATATTTATTTCTCTGTACCCAGTCATAAAAATAACAATAATAGCAGTTCATTTGCTATTTATTTTAATCGAGTCTTTTTAAATAACCATTATACCTCTGAGTTTATAGTTTGTCAAATCTATTAACTTAGTGCATTTAAATTTCTATTGTTATTAGATAGCATCATTTTTATTAGATTGTTTGAAAACATACTGCATCATATTTATTTTTAAATATAATAAAATATATTAAATATGCACAGTATCAATAATAATAAAATTATATTATAAGAGATTTAAACATTTAAAGACAAAAAACATAAGATTTTGTTCCATTTGTTTGATTTTTATATGACTATATAACGCATTTCAAGTAGTTACGAAAATTTTAAATGTGAATGAAATGAAAAATAAACATACAAACTTTACACTTTCTTGTTATTATATTTAATTGAATTTTGATATTAATAAATTAAAATTTACAAATCTAAAATATATTTTAAATATTAGCTAAGTCTTGAATCTCATATTTATACATTAATTATTATAAATATTAAGAACAAAAATATTTTATATATTTTGTATCTTTTGCAAAATGTAATTCTCATTAAATATCTATGTAATTCCATTCTATGAATCTGTTATTGTTTTTCATGATATTAAGTAATATAATATAATTATTATTTTTAGTTGTCGATGCCAAAACAATAAAGGAAAGTGCAAGTGGTAAAGAAAATGAAACAGAAAACGTTGGAGATGAGAAAATGGATGATGGCACTTCAAGAGTTCATAACAAAAAGACTCTGTTAGATCAGTACGGCCAATATCCAGTTTGGATGAATCGCAGAAAAATTGGAAAACACAAGAAAGGCCGTTCAAAGTCAAAGAAAGCAACTACAAAGAAAGATAAAAGGTTAACACGTAAAGATAAGAAAAAACAAGCAACAAAAACGTAGTTTATTTTTATTTATAAAAGGAAGGACTGTTGATGTAATATTTTCTTAAGGCATAAGAATATTCGTTCCATTGAAAATTTTATTACAAAGTTTAATAATACAATTAATTCTAGTATTTGACATATAAAAATACTACTTTTTGTAGTAAAATGCAAGAAAATAAATGCAACTTGGCAGTGATAATGTTATTATTCCAAAAATGTATTCAGTTTCACAATCATATTCCTTCATAATTAGCTATAGTGCTTTTTGACAATCATTTGTATAATTTTGTATACATTCTTTATGGAAGACAAAACTTAATTCTATCAAAATCGCTTTATTATTAAGTCAACTAATAGCTAGTACTTCCACTATTTAAATATACACTTGATCTGCATCGTAACCTTAATCGATTTTCAAGATCAATTACTCTATTAGTTAAGTGTTGAATCTTCCTTGTCTCAAACTCGTACAACTTGACTTTGTTTCGTAATTCAAATATTTCTTGTTGCATCAATTGCTGTAAAAAAAAATTGATTTTAATGTATCGCACTTTTATTTCAACTTTATATATGTATATATATTTTTACCATATTTTGAATACTGCGTCTAATTTCATTGATGCTATCGATAGCTGAAGCAATCCTTAAAGTGATTTCATTAGTCTCCGCTTCTCGTTTCTTTCCTTTTGCAAGTTGCTGTAAAATAAAAGTCTGGTTATACAAAAGTTAATTTACAATGTTTTCATTTACTATTTATTCCACTTTAAATCAACAAACATTTGGTTTAAAATACGTATGCTATAATATCTCGTGATACACTTTACATCATATATTTTTAAAGCAAAACTACTCGTAAATGGTACAAGATAAACATTGTATCTGTGATTATTAAGGATTTATTCATTTTTAATTTTTTAAATTTAATATTCTCTTTTCATTTTCATCTATATTTTAAAGTATTATTTTTACCCAATATCCATTATTATTTTTTGTTAATGATTATATTGCTATATGATTTTGCACGAGTAACAATGATTTGTTTTCATAATTCTTTGTTTAATTTTAGAACTGTTTCCTTAGCATAATCAAAATTAATAAATATAGCCGAAATAGCCGAGCTGTTCGGCAACTACAGTCATACCTTTTCCATCTTAATAAGTCTTCGTAGTAGATCCTCATAACTGCTCTCCTCCTCGCCGTCGCCAACTTCGTTCTCCGTATCTGCAGGACGAAAATAATATTGTCAACTTTATTTCACATTCTCTCTGTCTCGCATCCGTAACGTTGAGCGCGCAAGCTAAACGGGAACGAAAGCAAAAAAAAAGAAAAAAAAAGAAGAAGGTAAACGCGCGCGAAAGGAGAATGAGAGGAGGGAAAATAACGAAGATATCATACTGGTACTTTGCTTCCACCGAGTTTTAAAGATAGAACATCTGGAATTCCCATTCGCGGTTTCTCTCCTCGCGACATATAATATACCCACCGCGTAGTATTGGCCGCCTCGTGGTCGTCGTCGTCGTCTCTTCGTAGTCTTCCTCCAAATCTCGTGCTTCGAATGCTGTACCGTCGCTGTCTGCAAAGTGGAGTGTCATAAAGTTTAATTAATCGCTCGTGCACGATAAAGTTTCGTTTATTTTAATTAGCCGTGCGGTTTATATTTAATTATTTTATTTTTCGCGACAGTTCGCTTTGATTCTTCTTTGTAAATTGAAAATATTTTAAATTGAATGTCATATCTAATTTTATAAGTGTATTAATAAATAAATAGTGAGTAATATTTTATTTTTCTAAAGCTCTCAGGCGCAAATGATAGATTTTAACAATTACAATAAATTTTCACTACATCGCTTAATTATGAATAATTTAAAAAAGCAAAGGTAGTATTACAGGAATTTATTTTACATAAATGCGGTGATTTATAAAAGACAGAATATTAATGTATGGATATTTAACGAAATAAATCCACGTGATATGTGTTTAAATACCGTTCTTTCGACATGACTGGCGATCCGGTTGCAGTTCGTATCCACTTCTGCAGTAGCACTCGTAGGTGCCAGGTACGTTTCTGCATATCTGGTCACATGGCTTTTCAGTTACGCATTCGTCGACATCTGCAATTAGAGTACAAATTAGATTATATTTTAATCCACACGTGATAGAATTTCTTATTTATACATTTATAGTAATTCAATAAGTAAAACTGTATGTATAATTTTGCAATAAATCGCGAATTGATTTTAAAGTGTTGTACTTAATTACAATGCTAGTTAACGCTGCAGAATCGCTTTTCTGATACTTCATTTATTGATGATCAAGTTCTTGGACTACCCATAGATAAATGTAAATAATTAATTTAGTAACAATGTTCGTTTTGATATTGAGAATTGAAATAGAGAAGATAATATTGAAAAACAAAGAATGAATCTCTAAACCTGCATAAATTACCAAAATAATCCAAGTGCAAAATTCGCCATAATATAATGAGAGCATAGTATAATTATATTCATATACATATTGATAATATATATATGTATGTACCGATATATAATATCAGTTAGTAGATAGATTCAATGTTGTACGTAAATATTGCCCAGAAAGATTTGAGATTAGTTTGCTCACGTTTTAGAGCGGAGAAACTGATTATTCTGAAAATTGGTATATTATCTCCGCATACCAAGTTAATTGAGCTACAGTTACAAATTTCAGATCACAATATACATATCAATTAATTATTGTTTCTAAAGCCTATACAAAAACATCTATATGCACACTTATTTAATAGATATTAAATATATATTTGATTCAAGATAAAAAAAAAAGGTCGAGGAGTATCCAACGAAATTTACATTCTCTAAAACGTTTTAATTTTCCTAGATCAATACACAAAATTCAATCGCTATACACCGAAACATAAATCCGCACTATATCAAGACCTTCCCACAAGATCGATCTACACCACTTGTTCAAAGTCTATTCCTACTTCAACTCCACGCGAAAAACCTCATACCCATCGCTTTTCCTGTACCTCGCAAAAGAACTCGAACATCTCAAAATAAAAGAACGCTATATATTCCAAGTGCTTATACCTCCGCGTTCGTGCAGGCATTGTCACGTGCAAAACGAAGAAGTAGAGCTATATACAAGGTGAGAATTGCGCCAGATCGATCGGCCGCAGAAATCGATTAATGCCCCGAGCTGTACGATACAGCACATATACACAAAGCCGGAGGCTGCTACCGCTGCGGCAGCCGCTTCTGCTCGTATCCGTGGAGCGAAATGTGCATCTTAAAGGTATCCTGAGCTCTCGGCTCGCGCCAATCGAATTAACCGATCTCTCGAATGCAGAGAGGGAGAGAGAGAGAGAGGCTGAACTGCTGCCAACCGATTTCGAATCGGTAATTAGAACGTCGGTATGGTGGTGCGCGAGTGTATAGCCTCGCCAAATCGATGTATCGCGGATTCCGTGAGCGAGTATAGATATACGTGTGTGTATATTGACTGGACTGGTGTACCATGCGAAAGCCATGTATTGCTTTAGTAATGTCGATATAGCTCTAATGTATATATATCATATCGATGATCAGAGACAGGAAACGTTGCGCGGATGGAAAGTAACGAATATTTGATCAGTTTGAAGCTACTACTTATGCAGTGCATGATATGCTTTTTAAATTGTATCCGTTAATCAAAATGGAAAGGCTGTAATTTTGTATTAAAGGTAAGGTTAAGCGCTTGACTTTGAATCCGTGACTGCAGATTATACTAGAAATACTATGTACAAAATCTGCGAAGCTTTACTAATATTTTAAGATTCTCCAAATTCTAAAAAGAAAGACATTGATTCCTGGCTCAAACTACCTAACTAACTGAACTCTTGAACATCAACGTTAAAGAGCGCAAGAACAAACAGCAAAAGCCACACTTGCATAATCGGGGAAACAAAAGAACGAGAGTCGCGAGATGAAAAAAAACACAAGTGATCATCGATCGACGGTTTCTGTATTTCCGCCGTTTGAATAATGGCGAGCCAGCTGCAACCGATTTAATTACACCCTAACGATACACGATGTATATGTATATGTATGTGTGTGTTTGTGTGTGCGTACGTGCGAGGCTAAGAGCTGCCTGAGATCTGGTGCGGTGCACTTACGTGTCTGGTACGTGCGCTTGATTATCCCGCGGTTCCGCATATATAGTCCCGCGTGCAGACTCTTGAGCGACGAGGAGCAACCGCCGGCGTTATATACCGTCAGCTGCGGATCATTAGACGACGTATTCCGCGAAATGTACCTTCGAGAGCGAGAGACGCATCCTCCCTCGGCTTTTCCATTTCTCTTCCCTTTTCTTTTCCGGTGTACATTAGATTGATTTGCGTATTGTTTACCGTTACTTATGCATATTTACAACATTAATTCAAGTTATTTGAGTCATTTTAGCGACGATCATGAATTTTACAGCATTGACAAACGATGCTCTCAACCCTTGTTGCACTATACGTATAAGCGCGAAAAAGCATGAAATGTCCCGGAAACCGGGGAGTAACTAAAGCGCATGACAACTAAATCGCATCACTGCCGAATTAACATCATCAGAAGCTGACCGGACTATATAGCTGTCAGCTGCAATTAATATATGGCTCGATCCGAACCCCTCGCTCTTACACTATACCGCATACCCACTCGGTCACGTATGCGCACATACATCAGGCGAGAGATGTACAACGGTCTCGAGTTAAATAGGAGTCTGGTATTAATTGATCGTCGGACACGCTATCTCTTTCGACTTTGACGATCTGAACCCTGGTGTTGATGTATATATATATGCATACACACACACACACATATATATATCTGTATTGAATTAGAGTCGACGGAAGATTCGATCGAGATTTTCGTGTTCGCGATGTAAAGGGCTGGAAATGTATATACGTAGCTGCGAGTGTATATAAGATTGAGTTAGGGCTTGGCTGTGTTTATCTGTACCGAGATTGTAAATCCGTTATGAAAGTACACGTAAATCGCTGGTATACTTTCAGCTGAATTACATCGAGGCATCGAGCGGCTAAATTACATTTCGAAAACATAAAGATGCGCTTTCTATATTGGTAAAAGTGTAATGTTATCTATCACCTATGCTTTGTACACTAAAATATATGTTTTATATGAAAAATATTTTAAATTGCGGAACTGGTAGATTTCACGCATTCAATTCACAAATTGCAATTCACCGAAAATAAAGACAAGCCAAAATAATCAACAAAGTTATATTAAACAAAACAAAACGCAAACAGCAGTTATAAAAGGATGCTATATATAGTTAAGACGAAGTAAAAAATAATACTATCTAAATAGCGATGTTCGTTTAATTGACTTATCTAAAAGTGCGTTTAAACTTAACGTTTATATTGCTATATTTCAAATGCTTTTATGAGCCAACATCATTTGATAGATAAAACTCTCATTTAATAGCAGCATTTCAAATTTTCATATAGAACGACTTTTTAATATTTCGCAGTAAGTTTTGCAAATATCTGCAAATTGTGTTCTGCAACGAGTATTTGCATTTCAGCATTTCGAATGTTGTACTACTTTCAGTTGAAAAAATTCTATAAAAAATGATCCGTATATAAACTGAACCAGATATTTCGACGGCAAAAAGTGCCGCATGAACAAATCAACGCAATGACGATATTTGTTTTCGTAAGGCTGAATGACCCCTAAAATAACGTAAATCGCGAAATATTCAATTTATAAAATACCGTCCCGGGTAAAAATGATTTACATATAATTATATATAATCATATATAACTCCATATAAAAACTTATATGATTATATATCATCATGTACAATTTATATAGAGACAAATGTCCATATATAATTATGTACAGTTATATAAGCACTTATATAAAAGTATATATAATTATACGTGGTAAATTTTTTCCCGGGTAACTATTAAGTATTCTTATCACTTATAAGAACAGCTGCTAATGTAAATAAGTCGTTCTGTTTACTTTTTAATTTAACTCGAAATGATGGGTCAGGAATATCTTACATAGTCTGCGCTATTATTACGTGATGCTAATTCGTGGAATTATAATTCACGGAAAGCAATACTTACTGTATTGCACAACGCATATAAATATTTAGCGTTCGATTTTAAAAGTAATAGTGGGAGCATCATTTACATCAGAAATCTTTTATCATAATGTTGATGCTAAATTAAAATATACTATTAACATAGATAAGTAAATGTAAAAGTTCAGATTGATAATACATCTTGTAAAGTGAAAATTAAATAAAATCAAGTTTTAAAAAATATAAATAAGGCCGTGGTTTTTGTTATCACATTTGCATATATTATTTGTTATTCTAATAGAATTTCATAAGAAAAATTTTCTATATTTTTCTCTGCTATTATGCTGTAAACCTACATAAACTAAGCTTGTAAAGTATCGACAAAAATTTATTATTGTATACTCTCCTTTACACGAAAACGAAATTCAGGACTTACTGTATCTATAATTACAAGCGCGTCGACCATATACTTTCAAAATCCCTGTGAACCCTCATAAGCACGTGCCAATCGGTATACCATTTCTGCCAGGTATAAACCACTTCTCCACGGAATTTTCCTATACCTACGCTTTATCCCCATTGCTACACAACGTTGTCAGATTTTCGGCAAATGTTTGACCAAGAGGGGCTGAGGGACGGGGAATCCTGGGGTAGCGTCCTTTAAATGCATCGGTCTAAAAGGTATATAAACCGGTGCTCGCCAGATGTTGGGGAGAGCATCGCCAGGATTTTGGGAAAGCGAATAGGTCCTATAAGTTACAAGTTTGAGAAACGGCGTCAGTTTGAAAATTGTTCTCCTACTCGAAGCTTCTCGACTGTTGTGCGTAAGATGTCTGGAAAAATGGCGTATTGTGTGCTATCGATGCTGGTTGTGATCACAGCGGTGCTCGGTAAGTCAAAAAGTTTATTAATAATTCTACTTGAACTTCTCGCATATAAAATAATAGTTATTAACAATAATAGATAGAATTGATACAAGATGAAGAACATTTAGTTGACTTTGACACAAATTCTGCTCCAACATCGGTACTTTTGGTTATTTTTATTTTTTATTTTTTATTAGAGCAGATTTAATCTCTTGAAGAGATTATTATGCTATATATTACATAGTGTTTATACATTTCCTTGTTGCATTATTTACAAAGTCAGATTACAGTTTTTAAAAGAATTATACGTAATTGTACATATTGCGACTGTGTTTTGGTTATATTATTAAAGTTTTTGAATTCATACCGTATTAAATTGATTAAATTTCTGAAACTGTAAAATGTGTCGCTGAACGTATATTCTTTGTCCATCTTTCTCGAACAATGAATTCCGCAGTCGCAACACAATTTTCAATTTTACTGTTGGTAAATTAGAGCATTACGTTATATTTTATAACGATCTCTATAAAAAATCACTCAGAATTAAATTTGCCAAAAATAAATAAAGCACATGTAGCACATCTGTCAATATCTTTCTCTTTACTAATAAAGCTTATAATTGCAGGTATAAGCGTATCGAAAAATACGGTAGACAAACAGTCTACTTATGTCCGACCTAGAAGAACCATATTCGGAGGACTCGACTGGTCAGTTTTTCAACAGAGCTGGAAACTACCCAATTTCCCATCGCTCCCCAAAAGAATGATCAAGCCTTTATTCGACGAAGACTTTGAAGACCAAATCAACAGCAGAGTCATCGAGCTGGAGATGGGCCAAAGGGACATATTGAACGCCTTGTCAAAGCTGCAATGTAAGTTTATTTGAATTTATCTGAAAAGAATCGGAAACTTCGAAATCCCGTAGAATCGCGTAATGCCAGTTTTTGCATGTCAAGTTTTCAAATGAAATGTCTGTACAAATTAAATGATGTTTCCATTATTTTATATTTAAATTCCCAGTACTGCCGAGAAACTATCATGAACCGTTATCGATCATTCGCAAGATCTATCGCGCAACGAGACAATTCCGTTGGTGTTACGGCGTAAACCGCGAGCCTAGACCAATTAGCTATGTATTAACAAAACATAAACTTATATAAAACTCCTCTGTTTCGTGACAGATGACATGCATAAGCGTTTGAGCGAGCTGAATGGAGTACCCAATCGACGCAACACAGTGCCAGAGCCAACGTGCGTTCGACCAACGACAACGACTAGGAATCCGGGTCTGATAACCGAGTCGATCGTACAGGTGGAAACCAGTGAAGAGCAAATGGCTACGACTGTACGAGAGGAGGAAAAAACTGTGGCGAGCACAGCCGAGGAGGAAAGTGGCAAGACGAACATACAAGGGTTCACTGTCGCGGGCATCGTGTCAACGCCGACTGAGTACTCCACTACTGAGTTTGACGACGAGGAGGCAAATAATGTCTGGGTCTAGACTGATTTTCACGAAACCGACTCCGAGGACTTTGCATTCTTAAAATGACTGATTCGAGTCGATAGCGATTTACATTGTAACCTCATAATGCTCTTCATACCTCGTTTATTCATTATATCATAATGTTCATATATTTCATTTGTTCACAATTGTCATTTCGATAACGTTCTGGTATTTATATCAACAAGCTTTAGTGAGAACTACAATTTTTATATTGCGTGTAAAGACTGAGTATATATTAGTTAAAAATATCAATAAATATTTTATAAAATGTATTTAATAATCGACTAATTCATTACCTTTTCCTCTTACCTGTCCTATATATTCTTTCAAAAACGTAGTATGTAATAACACTAGTTTTAGAAGGTCCGGTAATCGTCTAATAGATAAGAAAACAATTTTCCACATGGAATGCAGAAACTAGATTTGACATCGTTAAATTCTTCTTGTAAATTAAATAATCTTTTAATCTACTGCTTGTTTTTTCTTGCTAATTACACACTATGTATATATGCGCTTTTGTGAATGTTATGATCAAACTATTTATTTATGTCGTCTAAATCATCGTTCGGAATGAAGTAATAATACTTTTCGATTTTTTGCTTTGAACAAAATGATCATTTCAAAAAATAACTTCTGATTTATTACTAAGCAATTTTGCTTTTATAAAAGATTTGATTCTGATTACTATAAAATCTATTGTTAAACAATAACCCCAATGTAAAATAATTGGTGGCTTTATCACAGCAAATAATTTTATTAGCTATAAATATGTATTTTTAAAAAAGGCCTTTTGATTAAAAACGTTTTTATTGGTTCGCGAGGATCGTTATCACCCTTTGTATTAATTATATTTATTCTTTTAATTATATTTTTTATAACTACGCAGTATCGCATTTAAAAAGGTGTATTCAATAAGCTACTATTCCTGCCTCGGTGTACTATTATTAAATCACAAGTATGCAATCCAGCACACAGTAGCCTTAGCCGCGCAAAAGTTCCCCGCTCCCCCCAAAACCCACTTTTATCGGAAACTTTTCAGCCGCGCAGCCCTTCGCCAAAATTCAAACAGTTCCTCCCAAGAAAGCTTCCGCACAATGCAAAATTGATCGTCGCAGCTGGAGATGCAATTCGGCCGAATCAAGCTCGGGCTGCAGCGTCGAGCTGCATTATATATCCACACTTGCCCCTCTCTCTCTCTTGCGCGCACACATTCACAAAGCACTGCCGCAGAGAGCGAGCGCTTTGTCAAGCTTAATGGGAAATGCTCGGCGGGCTAAGGTCTTAATGCGATTATGCGCGCTCAGGCACTCCCTGCTCTCTCCTCTCTCTCTCTCTCTCTCTCTCTCTCTCTCTCTCTCGTCTCTCTCCAACTCACACTCACCTATTTGGCAGTAGTTGCCGGTGAATCCCTTGGGACAGGTGCATCTGCCTGGAGACGAGCAGACTCCTCCGTTTTGGCAGGCTAACGAGCACACGGCTGTGAAAGCATAAGAGAATACAATGAGAGACTGGAGCCGTGTACAGGAGGTTTTTATATTACGGGTGAATGTGAAAAGTTTTATAGTCGGGTGTGTCATAACGATAGTTTTATTGTTGTTTGGTGTAAAGTTTTTGTGGATGACGAATGTTAGTAATGTGTATCGGAGTGAAGATGTCTCGAACGCGGATTGGAATTTATAGGGTTTCGAAATTTTTAAGATTGTTGATGTATAAACAACTGTTCCCATGTCAATTGCGCACTTCGAAACATTCTATATTATCTGGACTTTAATCATTCTATGCGCCATAAATTCATTTTAGTGTCTTGTCAACTACACGTGTCTGAACGATATTGCGTTTTTAAAATTTTCGTCGTTTCTATATCCGTTAGCATTAGCGGTGCGCGAATTTACTACTCATTGTATTTGAAACACGTTACAACACGAGACACCAAACAGTCATGCGAATTGAAATTTCAACAGACTAATCCCCTGTCCCAAAGCATTACTTGAAACTTTATATACCGCAGTAAGGCTGTATAGCGATATAAATCAATCGCACCGATGTTAAGGTGGAACTCTACCGAAATTTGATGAAATTTTGCATTTTTAAAAATTTTTTTTTTTCAAAAGCTAATACGTTTTTGTAACAGGAAAAAGCTATAAGCAAGCCGCTATGATGACGCAGAATCAATTACAAGTCAATTTTCGTAATGGAAAAAAAGTGAATAATTTTGTTTTAAGTTTTGTTTTTTCGATATTCTTTCATGTATATAAGAAAATCTTTTTTGCATTCTACTTCGTACCTTACGGTAGTTTTATGACAGAAACAGTGATATTGTTTTATGGTTCTGATAATATATATATATATATATTGTTGCAATGATATTAATTGTTAAAACTAAACATTTTAATACAACTAGTTTTATTTTTTATAAAAGTACTTTTTTCTCAGAATGTGTTTTATCAATACGTAAAAAGCTTCTTGCGCATTAGCTTTTACACAATTCTTTTGCAATCGCGGAAGTAACTTATTATTAAAAGTGCATGTATATAATAAATATTGTCAAAAAAGTATGTTTTTTTGCAAATTATTTGTTTAAACAATGTAAAAATAAATTATTTTTTCCTAAAACCATTTCTAACTAATCTGAGTCAGCTACGTTATACGTATAAGTCTAAAATATGTGCAAAAATGTTTTGGTGGATCTTGTTTGAAACCCAATGCGCTTTTTATACAATCCCTATATAATTTAAGTCATTTCGGTGGATAACTGCTGTAAAATAGCTTTAAATGTCTTGAAAATGAGTGTAAACCTTTTTTTTATATCCATAACTCAATACTAATGTATGAAAATTATTCTCTTAAAATTAAAAAAAATATATATTTTTGGTAGAGCTTCACCGATTTTTGTTTAAGATCCGCGAAAGAAGTTGAAATAAATTTTGCGAAATCTTACACCGCACGATACAAAGTAATGTCCCCGGGGCCGAAACTACGTGTAATACACAAAGACAATAATCCAACTTATAGTATATATTAGATATGTGTGTGTAAACGTGTGTGCGAGTGTGTTGTACTCACGTTTATTGCAACCAAAGCTCAATCGCGTGACCTGCGTCCAGCCAGGGCAGCAAAGGAATCCGGACGGCTGCAGATCCGTGTAGACCAGCCTATACGAATCACAGAGAGCTTGCTTATCGTCGCAAAGACCTACGTCGCAATTGTATTATATCGCAATGGAATCGCGAGGGGATAGAATAAGAGGAGAGGAAGAAGAAGAAGAAATAAAGAAAGAAAGAAAAGTGGAATGGCAATGATCGATCGGACACCCGTTCTCCCGTGCGCGCAATCTCGATCATCGATCGCGTTATTTCAGAATGCCCCATATAAGCTCTCTCTGCTCTGTTCCGTCTTTCTGTATCTCTGTGTATGTGTGTATGTGTGTGTGTGTGTGTGTATGTCTGTGCTCGAGTCTGAGCAATCGCTTAGGCCGTTTGATCTTCGAGTCTCTTTCTCCTCCGAGTATTATATACTCGGCAGGATTTGGCTTTAAGGGTGACGAATGTGTAATTGCTCGATTGCGTGATGTTCTCTTCGTTCTCCTTATTTTTACGCGCGTACTCATAAGCAAATTGTTCTTTACATTTAGTTTTCTTTTTTAGCCTCGTTCGTGCTTTTCTTTTCTGTTGCTTCTTCTAAGAGAAAGCTTTGCGATCGATGATTTGTTCATTGAATCGTATGTACGTCGACGCACAATATTGAAAAAAAAAAATACACAAAAATAGACACTCTCTGAGAGAGCAAACAGCGATTTTTCTCATATGTGCGCCTCACCTTGGTTGCCGGTTCCTGTGGTGATGCGTCTGCGAGGAAGTTGCAGCCTCCGAGGTCCTCGAGCACACTCTCCTCCTGAAACACACACCGTGTCAGACCAGCATAAATTTATTCAAGCATCATAAATGTTAATTTCATTGAATCATATGAACGTGTATGTGAATACCCGCGTCAGAGGGTAAATAAGACCGATTGCTACAACTGCGCTGGTGAGAAAAAGCCGAGGGAATGCGGATGATAATCGCCACGCGCGAACCGCTGTATGTATAACTTTATAAATAAATGACGCGTGCGTTGAGTTTGGTGCCATTAGTATTTCAACTCTTGGCGGCTGCATGTCGCGCTTTATACGCGGACGCGCATTCGTCACCATTATTACCTACTCTGTATAGCGAGACTTTTTGCCTTATGGAATTTCATCGTATGCTTGGGACGATGAGTAACTTTGGTATTATTCGGATGTAGGATTATATTGATTTTGCGCGTTTCGGTGGAAAAGTTCGGATGGTATAGCGGGGTAACCTTGATCTTGAATAATAAACAAATCGATGAATTCCAGAATGATATCGTATTTTATGTTATATAAAGGCTGATTTTAACCTATATTTTCAGCGGCATTTTATATTTTTGGTTGAATAGCGAGGAATCGAAGATTTTTGGACACCATCCAAGATTCTGACTGATCACGTTTCCGGTTAGTAAGCGAGATTCCCCAATGCCAATATTAGCGAGTCACAATAATATTTTGAAAGTGAAAATTTATTATAATTGGAATTCAGAGAGGAAATAGAGTATATCTTATATATTTTTTTTTCTTGAATAATATTGATCCACCGAAATACAATAGAAAATATTTAATCATTTCTTTCATCGGCTTTCTAAAATTTCAGAATATTATAAAGCCCTTAACTATATGCTCTAGAAGTTTGTCACCCTCAAATTATCTCCGGGTCAGTCATCGTATCCAGTCTGCTCCCAATCTATATAACCCAATAAAAAAATCTCTTCCCTCTCCGTCACCAACTTCACTTTCTCTCCCAATCCACTACGACGCACAATCCTGATGAATCCTGTCTCTCTCTCTAGCATCGCAGCTACCCACTAAAACGAAGAAAATCACCAAAGTGTACTGCCAGCAGAATCTTGCTCTCGACAGAATCACTTCGTCATCGTCGTGTACAGGGCTCAGGTCGCGCGCGTTTGCATGCGCACACACACACGCGCGCGCGTGTATTACACACCGGTGGAATAGCATCTCCCGACTTGTCGCTGTCGTGTTCTCGGAGTGTATATACCGCGAGACGACGTTAACTATCGCAACAAGGCGCACGCTTATATGTACATGATGCGGCGAAAAAGGGAAGGTTCAGTCGCCACGACGACGTTTATATAATAAGTGGACGAGGAGTACATCTAGTGTATCGTGACATTCTGTACCGATTCTGCTGGCGTGTATATGTATATGATGTGCGAGGAGCTGCAGTTTATACGCAACGCGTACGAGATATGTGGATTATTTGAGTTTTATTTTTGTTGCTGGGCTTGTAGCAGTCTGAGTACTGAGATGGAATACGATCTGTTTAGCTAATATTGCTTTTATCCTACTTGGTGTATCGTATAATAAAGAGATTACTGTTACGGATGATTGTTTTGGTCGGGCAATCAATGCGCTATTATGTCTCGCTATTAAAATGCAATATTATAACTATGATTCTATAGGTATCAAATTTCAATTCCGACGATGCTCAAAATACCTTTGATTTAAACAATGTTTAACTTCCTTTGAACGGAATAATTTAAAAAAAATCTGAGTTCGTTGATCTCTCTACTTAATACCTACGTGTAATTAGAAACAGACGGACACGTTAAGACACTAATATTCAACTTCTTTTACCTTTCCATTCAAGTAAGAGGCTCAATTTTTATCTACATTACTTGATTTCTTATGGACTATAGATACTGCATTTTATTCCCATCTTGTATAAACGCCTATCAAGAATTCTAAAGCTCCGATTATGCTCTCTTACCTTCCTAAACTGATGTTTCTAAAATATTAGAAAGTTATAATTAGCCATCTATTTAATTCTAATTTACTCTCATAACTCTTTAAACAATGATTTATAAAGATTTAGTGCGAGAGTAATGCAAGACTAGAAAATCGCAAATCATGAAATGATTGATGATTTCCTGACTCGCGTAGATACTTTTTTTGAAAAGTTAAACGTACCATATTTCAAGATAATCAATAAATATCCTACACCTTAATTGAAATTAATGATATGAATTAGATACCTTTTCAGATATATTAAGCTATTTAAAAATTTAAACGTACACCTATTACGCAAGTATTAGTATATAAAATAGCGCAAAAATGTACTTTCATTTTCTTAAAAGTTTATATATTCTCTGGAATGTAAACTGAATTCCAGTTTAACATAATTAACTATAACATTTTTGACTTTCGAAAGTTTGCCTTATTAACATATTTTATCGATATAGACTTAATTGACTACATATAATTGAATGTACCGAAAACGTTCTTTTAAAAAAGATTTGAATAAAACTTTCAGAACTAAGATTATTTATATAAGGTGATCATAGCTGTTCATTATCATAAAACTAAAAGCAATATTTAAAATTGAAAAAGAAAAAAAAGACGTTCCGCAAATTTAACGATAATCCTTTAATCTCGCGCACAAGATTCGCGCAGAGAAATATATTCAGCCACCCATTATCCCAAACCCACAGAACAAAATCTAATTACCGCTCGCGTCTAAAGCACACCTGTACTATCCCCGCAATTCTCCGTTACATCGGATATTACGCAGTCGAGCCGCGGTCGAGCGGACGTAATACAGAAATTCAAAAAAAGGAACAGAAAAGAAAAAAAGTACGACGCGATTGCACTGCACTTATATACGACGCGAAGAGTGTCAGGTTAAATCCGCGCGGAGGGAAAAAGAGGCGAGCCGCGGCTAATTTTCGTATAAACAGTAAATTAGCGCGCGGCACCGCGGCGGCGATAAGGGTTGCGACGCCTGGCAGAAGCAGCGCCGCCGGCTGATTCTCTCTCTCTGTCTGTCTGCAGTGTGTGTATGCTCATCCTGGTGCGATAATCATCGCGATGCCAGTCCACGCGGCTCATGCAATTCTCTCGGCGGGTATGTAGGGACGAGATATAGAGCGTGTGACAGGTGGAAATTACAGCTGCAAGGTCACGTGCTCGACGTACGAGTGTAATGCTCGCTGCAGCGAAAGAAATCGTGGATCTTTGGATGTGGGTGTGGAGCGAAGGTGAAAAAAATAATATTATTATATGATTTGTGCATGATTTATTCACAATTTTTGTTGCTGAACAATTTATTGTGAAGTTAATGTTTAAATAAAATAGTTTTAAAGCAATGAATTATTTGTGACGATGTCGTATGTAAGTGTACACTTTTAAATAATCAATTTGCAATCTTGACTTAAATAATGGAAAGCATTGAAAGATCGAATTGACTTTATTCCCATCATGTTTTACTTGCGTGAAATTCTATTGATTGAAGAAAAAATTAATGAATTGTATCTTTAGATTATATAATGGTGTTTTTATAAAACATAATAATGTTTAATTATAAAAATTATGCCATATTAAGTTTTTTTTCAGACTTTTACTGCGTAATTACATCTTCAATTTATTGTTTCAAAATCGTACAAGATATGTGATGAATGCATAAAGGCAGACTAGGAAAAACGGTAAATTAATATCATCCCTTTGAGAAGTATAATGTATTAAGATTTCATTTTCCTGAAAAAATTACTTTCGCTTCCGCTTCTTGAAGTTTTTTTAAAACCATGGATGTTTATCTTTATATTAAAGTCGAAAGTTCGTATGTGATACTGTTTGCATTAGAATCAAAGAGCAATGACCTTTTAGTCATTCAACATTTATTTTTAAATGTTCTGAATTTGGCCGGTAGCAATATCTAAACTTAAAATACAGTGTATGAAGGCAGAAAAATATTTTTAAACTTGCGTATACAAGCTTGAATTACAAAGTTTTTTTTTTATTTTCAAAATAATAACCACATAATGACTCACTCTGTAACAAGTATATATTAATATACTTGTAATAAGAGACAAAATCTATCATTGTCGCAATTGCTACATTGCCAAAAAAAGAAACGAAGTTATTAAATCATTCTCAAACTATTGAGATAACAAACCATTCCATAAACGATGCAACTATATCTCGGAGGTAAGATCGTAAAGCAAATTGCGTACAGGCACAGTTCACCAGCAGCAGCAGCTGAAAGCCACAAAGGGCCGTAGATGTTTAATATATTCACTGGTTGGCGGTGGTATATATAGTCGGTCAGACGCGTCGCTGGGATATATATCCATCCGCCGCCACTAAAGGCTAATATATCCCGCAGGTCACTGCGGCGAATGAAGCCCCGGCTACCGCTGCTGCTCGCGGTAATTGCCCAAGATTACCCGGGGGAGATACACGTACACACACGCACAACAGCAGCCAACATCTCTCCGGTATATCGTGTCTAGCTTATGGTGCAATAGAGGCTACAACGGGAACACTGGATCCGCGCGAGTTCGCCATTCATTATTGACCGATCGAAAACTATTAGCTCCACGAGGTTTCGGCGGTAGGAAGGAAATCGCCGCTGCAGCACCGAGATACTAGACGTAAATCCCAGGGTCTATGGGTTTGTATGCGTGAGAGGAGGCGACTCGTGTGGAGACAAGCTATTGCTGTGATTGCGGGGCCTGTGTTTGTCGCACGGATGACTTTCGGGGACCAGGAAACTTGGTTTTGTGCCAACGGTGGATAGGCGGGTAGACCAATTGGAAGGCGAATTAGTATTGGCTGGACGCGTAGTTACTTGCGTGACTTATAACGTGGTGTATGGATTGCTGGATGCTTCAGTGGAATAGGATTGATTTTGCTGATTTTGTGGGGACGCGGTTTTGTTGAAATTTCGATTGCTGCCGCTGCTTTCTTTGCGTTTATATTTGGAGTTTGATTGATTGGAGATAAATGTATAAAGTGACTATACTGAATCACAAAACGAATCTTCTGTTTGGACTCGAGAAAAGCATAATATATACTTCACGATAAGGTTAGGAATTGGTTAGAATGCTGTAGACTAATCTCTACACGTCCAAAATAACCTACTCAATTAGTCAAGCAAATGATTTAGCGTGAGGAATCCATTAAGAATACCGATTGCAATTGGGTATACCCATTTCGTACTAATCAATAAGCATTTTTACGGTCCACAGAATCCACAGCAGGATGTCGTATCCTTTCGTAACGTGATCGATATATACATACGAAGTTCGCGCAGCCACGTTATAAACAAAACAGCATCCGCCGCCAGTTTCTCTTGCGAGCGATCAATACTGCACAACGTGCACTTCTCAAATCTCAACAGTCGAGCAGAGAATCCAAAGATACATAACGGCCGCGTTAAAGCAAGCTGCAAGTAGAGCCCATAAAACGAAACGGCTCGGAGTACTTGGGTGCGCGCGACACGTGACAAAACGACAGCGGACCTTCAGCTAAGGCATGTGCACAGAACTGAATCCTTTCAGCTATAGGCTCACATCCAACGCTCTTCGTACACACACTCGCATGTCATCAACGAGTCTCGGTTATCTCTAATTTCGCCCGATATATATCAGCTAGCACGCACACATATATCCACCGTAGGGGAATGAATCGCTCGTAACACACACGATGGAGATATACGCGACTGGCGACGTTCCAGATATATATATGATTCGCACTTCGGCGCGGGACACACACACACGCGCATATGCATTCGCTCGATCGAGAGACTCGCGCGCGTGGGAATACCGGAATATCTTATGAAGGAAGTCTTTTGCTTAGCGCTATGCGCTGCAAGTGTATATAGGCTGCTGTATACCTATACACGGCTTTTGCGGTGTACAGTCGAGGGATGCTGCGCCCGCGAACTCTTGGCGACGTAATGGAATGTGACATGGAACTGGAATGCGAGAATGCCGTTGTTGGAGGGGGATCTTCGAGCTGTTTTATAAAGGAGGGACGATTTGGTCGTTGTAAGCGATATTTTTCGCTGAGCGGAGGATGGATCACTGTTTTTCTTTTTTGTATTGGAGATACTTTATACATTGGCTTGGTTCAAGGAACAGAGCTTTTTGTTTCGGAATATTTTGCTTTCGCAGCAGTTCCGCGGTTTACGTAAATGATGATCGACGATTCAGTTTACCATGTCATTTTTTGCAAGTAGCCATAAAATTTCCTGCAAATTGTAGCGATAGAATCTTTAACAGAATTCTACACAGATGGGGAATTAGCCTTTCCCGCTAGAAATTTTCCATCATTTTTCAAGAAATAAAATTGATGATCATTCCGTACCGTGATACTTTATTAATTCCAATGAATTTCCAACTGCAAAGTACTGAAAACGCTTCGAAGAATCACTAAAGCTGCAATTACTGCCATCGAACTCGAAAATTATACTACCGTAACAATTATTTTAATTGTTTTCCATAAAAGTGCACTTACTTCTGAGGAGAATCGTATCTATAATGACACTCGTTATGCCTATCATATAAATGCGACAGTCAAAATAATTTCCATACATACTTGCGATAATAATTTCGTAATGCCAATTACCCGACAAAGAATACATTATCCGTACACTAACTTCGTTTCAGCTATCATTTGTAATATTGCACAAAAGTTGAGAATAAAAAGTATCCAGTTCCCAATATAAAGCGCGATAAGTCTTGGTACGCGCAGACCGAATATAACCTTTTTTCGCGCGATTTAAAAAGTTGCTAAAACAGTGGATCGTCGGTGATTTACCCTCCCCAAAAAAGAAAGCACCAGCGACAGCAATGAAGCACATCACTTTTTACCGCCAACTCCCGTTTCATATGCATCAACGACCGGACAAAAACACGCAAATCCACGTATCAGCTGTTCGCAGAAGTTCCAGGTTTTTTGTTTGTTGTCCCCGTCCATCCTTGTCTCACGGCTAAATCACTTTTCGCGCCTGCGCTTTCGTCACCGCGCGATAACCGCCCGTGAGCTAAATCGATAAATCAATGTCATAAATCGTAGCTCTGGTCACTGATGCGAGTGAATAAACGAGTCCATACTATGGGCTTTAATCCATGTACAGGTCGTGCAGCACGTGTGAATATCTTTCGCTAACTTTTGCGTATATATACGCATGGCTATGACGTTTAACGGCTTCACTACCGCGCGCAGCCCTGCGTGAACTTCTGCGAATTATACGCGCGTTCTCGAGTTCCACCCGTATATACGTATATCGAAAGGTCGTATTTAATGGAGCCGCCTGGATTTTACGAGTCTACTTTTTTTCAAATGCGCGCGCGCGCGTGTGTGTGCGTGTGTGTGCAGTGCGCGCCAACTTGGTATTTTAATGCGCAGGACCTCTTTTTCCGTGCGTTTCGTATTGAATCGTAAAGTAAATTAACGGCTTCGAGATGAAAGAGAGGAACGGTCTGAGGCATTACGCGCTACTCTGTGCGAATATAGCTGCGAAGCATTCTTTGTGATTTCTTCGACGCTTTAATGATTTATTATTTTTTACGAGTTCAAATGCACTGCGTTTATTCCCAATATTTATGCTTATAATATTCCCAATATTTACGCTTTTGTAGGCATACGTGCAACGCGTTAAAATACAAAAAGAGAAAATAAAACTTTCTCATTGGGATAAAAAAGGTAAATCTGTTAAAAATTTATCTTATTATGCTCGTTAAGCTCGAGGCATCAGCTCTCGAGGTTCTTTTTCGCGTACATTTGTTACGAAAATCGTCAAGAACAAAAGGGGGGGGGGGGCGCATGAGTTACATGTAAATAAATTATATCGAGCTCGAAAGAGCCCCATCCATTTCTAGGAACAGCTGACTTTAATATTCATCGCTGTCAATCACCTTTGCGCAATCCTCGATAAATTTTCTCTCGGGGAACTGCTATACGACTCTCGACATCATGTACACACCGCGTACAACGCACACACACACGTACACATACCTATAAAAGTCCATCTCGAACGGAGCATATAACCATTCAGCTCGTAAAAAAAAAGGAAAATCTGACTTTCGATTGTTTCAAGTGCGCGCGGTACACACGGGGCAAAAGGTCGCCGTGCGCGGCGCATACTATTTCTTTCCCCTCCTCCCTCCCGAGCCCACATCGCCCCATCCGTTTATGGGCCTGGAGTACAATGAACGGAGCTCCCGCGCTGCGAACTTTGGCTTTTAACGGTGATAAAGCGATATTTCGAAATCGAGTTAATCATCAAAGACCAATTTGACTCGTGTTATTCGCTGGGTTTCGGTTCGTGCAGGCGATGTGAATGCGATTGGTTAGTTCCAATTAATAAGTTTGCGCGCTCGAGATTAAAGTCTATGATATTGTTACCTTCCAAGAGGGAAATTTTCCAGTTTGGAAAGAAACTAAGAAGATGGTAAGTCAGTTTGTTGGGGAGGAAGGGGGATAATCCGTTTAACTAAAGTTTAAATGTATCCGGAGATTTAGATCGCCATTCCCTCAGCTTTGCACAGTTTTCACGTCGCAGAAATTTGTATATAAATCAAATGGTACCGTATTATGAGCATAAACTTTTACAAATAATAGTAGAATTTAAAAGCCGCATTCTTGTAGATGACACTTTTCGCATAATCGTATTTCGTGCAGTATCTCGAGGATAATGCTGCGACAGCGACTCGCCGCTAAATTAACAAAAGCGTTCGCCAGACTTGAGCAAGGCCTTAAAACCAGTGCAGCCCGCCGGCGCATCGATACACTCTTTTCTTTCCGCTGAAATGAAGATATCCGCTGCGCGGCTCGCTTCTTTCTTCTCCACTGGTCCTTTCTTTACCCTATCCAACTCTTCTTACACTCTTTCTTTTTCTTCTTTTTACTCAACTTTTTGGTTGCGTTTCTTCCTCTTAGCGATTTTTTTTTGTTCCCTTTTTTTTCTAGTTCACCGCAGTACTTTTTTTATATGCCCCGAGTCATTGTGCAACTTTTTATATTCTTTCCAGTGGCGAGTATTCTCTTTTCTTAATAAGCACACCGAGTTCCTTCTTCGAAAAATGTGCAGATATTTTTTGCAATTTTCGAATTTTTCAATGGCAAACAAGGGTAAACCTTATTCAATATTATACGTTCTCGTCGAGTTTCGCTATGGATAAATATGCGTAAATGAGTCATCCTGTTTCCTCCGTAGATTTTTATAGTTATACACTGAATGAAATATTAATAGAAAAAGCTCCGATCACACCCTCCCGTGACCTAGATTTCATAATTACGCACTTACGAAAACAAAACTTTTGTTCATTCCGATCTAATTCTCGAAAAAGAAGTATAGCGCCCAAAAAAATGTAGCCAATCGGAGCCCGTCCTTTGCTCAATCTCATTAAGGAACTCTATTTCCTTCATCAACACTCATCGACTCGAGGTGCTGCGCGTAATCCCCTGCATTCCCTCCGCTGTCGGTCCCGACGAAAAACCATTAATCAAGAATGCTCACGAATCACATTACGAGGAAGAGCCTCTTTCTTCGAGTTCATTGGTCAATACAGTCCGTGCGGAAAACCATTATTTACAGTAAACTATACCGCGATTTTCTTAATTTCTGGTTCAATCAAGGAAAGTGTTATTTAATTGGAAACCAAACCTCTATTTGTATTTTAAATATTCCCGCGCGACATTGATAAAACTATAAAAGGAGTAGATAATATATTTTTCTATATCGCAATTTACAAAATAGACTAATCCTTACTATTGAATTATAAATAATTTCTCATTTCAAAGGCAGCTGGGCAACTTTATGCTTTTCTCGAATTCGTAAGTCACGCATATCTACCGTTATCGTGATTCAGCGATTTAGTTCCAAGTCCCATGACCCAACTTCCCACACGGACTGTACTCCTAAAACCAACTACGTGCGAGCCTCTCACTTCTGCGCTATATTCCGAAAGACCTTTTTTTTTTGCGTCGTTGGGGCCAAAAACATTCTCGTGCGGCAGAAAAGGGGGAGTCATCGGCGCAGGTCGAAAGTCTTGAGGTCGAGTCTAGGGGCACACACACATACACGCGACCCTTCGATACATATATATATGTATACACGCTTTGAAAAAGCGAACGTCCGATTAAGTACAAGCCGCATACTCGGTGACACCTCATTTTTCCACGTCGTTCGTGATGGCCGGCCAACGTGTCTTAGTCTTCTTCACCACTCCTCTGCGCGACACCCCTAAAACACTCGAAAACTAGCGTCTTTCAATATATCTCGAGAGTCGCGCGCTTAATTGAATTTCGTCCCCTTTTTCGCTCGATAGCTATAATACGAGCGTCGCAGTCGATTTCGTGGCTGCTTCGGCTTTCTATTTATTTCTTGGATCTCTCGTCTGCTTTTCGCAAGTGAACGCGAGGATGGGATTTTTTCAGGGGCGGAAGATTGTCCTTTGTCTAATTAGGTTCAGAACGTAGATGAGTATGATGGAAGTGATTTTTGTTTGTTTTTATAATTCAATGAATATATTATTCTTTTATTGTTTATTTCGACTGCCAAAACTTGCGACTAGGAAATATATATGTATAGAAAGAGAGAGCGCAGCTTTAACTGCACAGTTATGTCCTGCAGTGGTCAGTTACGTACAGCTCGATCCGTTCGCTCTCAACTGGAGTCATTAAAAGAGGCTTTCCCACGCACGCAGAACAAGTGCGATACGCTAACCGTCAATTTTTAAACCCGTGAAAAGTGAAACCGCTGCACTCGCGTTTAGCATCCAATAAATCATTCCTTCGCATGCGTGTATATACACAAAATCGCCATGTAAAATCAATGAGCGAACAAATAACACATAAAGTATAACGTACCCAGAATTCGTCGCTGCACGCGCATATATATATATATATACGATCTGTATAAAAAGGCTCGCGAACGACTCGAGCGACTAATAAGCGTACACGCGCGCAGTCAGAGAGAGAAAAAGCTATGCGCCCAGCTTCTCGGTTAGTGTACAAGGAAGTCCACACACACACACACACACACACACACGTCCATCGTCGGACGATATTTCGCTCAAGACCTAGCTACTATAATACTCGCAACTGCGAGAGAAGGAAGTTTATTACATGGGGCGCGCGCGAACCAAGACGTTCCACTCGCGCGCGGCAAATATTTATCGACGATATATAACCCCGGCGAGCGTTAAAGTGTCCCCGTGGACGCCCGCCGTAAGCCTTCTTTCTCTCTCTCTCTCTCATGCAACTCCGGAGAGGGATATTCCTCGGGTGGGAGGCAGACAAGCGAGCTTCCGAGAAGCGCGCGAGTCGGCTTTTATTTGACGCGATACGCCGATGGCCCGCGACGATTACCGCGATATTGTATCGATGCGAGGCTGAACTGCTGCTCTGCTCGGCTTCGTGGCTCCATGTGAGATACTCGTATATGTGTGTGTGTGTGTGGGAAGCGAGCGCTATAAGAGCGATTTATGTTACGAGCTCGTCGTTCCTGCATGAAATATATGTCTGTAATCGTTAACGCCGCTATGAATTCAGGACCGAGGTGCAGTGCAAGCGTGTCAGTGTAGGGCAATTGCTTTTTTGGATTGGCGAATTATTGATTTTTAAAATATTTTAATTTTTTTTTATACTTTCTGGTTATCGTAAGGTTTGGAGAAAATAATTTTTATTATGAATTGCTTTAGTGGAAAAATAATCCAATATATTACAATGATTACCTCCAATATATTAGTGAAGTCGGTCTAGTGTTTGGGTTAGGTGAATAATTATATTGGATAGAAAGTGCAAACGATTAAAATTATAAGTAGCGTACAACTAATTTGTAAAACATTGAAATTCCGAATTCCTCGAAAGAAACGAGTCATTGCCGTCCCAAATTACACAGTTTCACGGGTTTGCACCCTTATTTTCCTTGCATTCATAATTCCGCTCTCACATTTCATCGGGTCCAACTACATTTCAAAACTGGTTTAGCTCAAAGGGGGAGGAAGACGTGGTAATACGTTCGCCACGAGCTTGCCGCGCGTTAACTTTTTCATCTACCGCGTTAGCGTTCATTTCGCTTCAAAGCAAGGCTATGTCATAATTAAAATTCTTTTACGACTTCTGTCTGGCGAAAATTAAGGATTTTTTAAAATATTTATGACCGACTTATGTTGGTCAAAAATTTTCTCAATTTTCTTCTTCTTGCTCATATAGGGAATTTTAGTGGGATAAAACAATAAACGAGGTTTTTACCGGTGTCTGTACTTTCGTACATTCTCTAATTTATTATCTACCCAATTTTTACGTGATCGTAAAAAGTTTATCGAAAGTGGCACAAATCGAAGAACTGTGGGTTTGAGTGGTAATAGATATACCCTCAACAATGTGGTCGAACATTTTAAAATTCTGAGGTTTTTTTCCAATAAAAGAAGGTAAGATTTATGGCGCCTACAAATGGCTTAATCGATTATTACATTGTGAAAATCTTGTTACTAAATCTGCACTGTAATAATTTATCTTCGAAATATCTAAGAAATAAATTAAATTTACATACAATGCATTAATATCACCACCTAAACGCTATATATAATAAATTCTGCGTAAAAGCACTTTTAGTGCAGTCCAATGCATGAGAAATTCCTATAAGCACGCGCTCAGAAGGATATATTTGCAAGGCAATCAAAGCAAAGAACGTTAAGTAAGCAGTAAACACAAGAATGCATGACCGTATATATTGCAAAAGTGTTGAAGGGAAAGAGATAAGAAATGGGATTTGACATAGCACGTGTATCGTAGAACTCATTCACTGCTAATATAAACACATGAAAGTGTAATTCAATGCTGCTTTATAGCTCTAATCTTTGAAACGATGTGAAAACGACCTTAGGCTTAATACTTCTGAAAGATCTTTAAGGGGCGTCAGCTTAGGATATCATGAATCTCATACATATGCTACTGGACAGTGTCATCTTCCGAGTAATTTAAGTAGATTACTTCACTTAAGCGCATACGTTTTCTATAAATAACACATTTTGCTGGCTTAAGATGTTACCCACTTACTTCCACGATGCCATTTCTGAACATTTCTTTATGCAATTGTAAACTTTTCTCTCTAATTGCAGACGCCTTAAAAGTAGAATAAAGTATATATATATAATCAAAGTTACATTTGCAATAATTTCAAAGAAATGTACTTATATCAAAGATTTCGGAAGTTATTATTTTATAATTGGTGGTAAAATATTCTTGAAAAACAACTGAACAATATCTAAATACCGTCTATACAAACGTTTCAAGAAAATGTACAAATCCATAGCCGCATAAAAACAAAACAGGGTCCACGAGGAAGCATATATCCAAGTGCGGACGAATCAGCACGATCCGAGTTCTCGTTCTCCTCCTGCGCACATTCCAGATATATCCTCCAAGCCTTATAATTCTCGCAGCTCTCCGTGTATCCCGTCTCTCCCGAGACATTTCCATCGGAGCATCGCGTGAAACTTTCTCAGGAGCGAGACGGTATACGTATGTATACATGCGCTCAGGTTCGAGTCGCCGCGGGCCCTCCCCGACGCGCCAAGTGTCCAAATGGTAAAATTGCTTGATGACAGGTTGTGCCGGTAGACGATCGCCACTCTCGGGCCCCGCAGACTTTCTGCGAGTTCTGCAATTATTATATATACTCGGCCTCGCGCCTCCGTGTCAATGTCTTGTTTCCTTTGCTTGGATCGATTACTTGGATTATGGCGTTAGAAAAAGCAGCATCTTTTTATGCGTATAACATATTGAGCCTCCAAAATTAATTTGATAACTTTATCTAAACAGCGATAAGTTTATCGAAACGAAGCGTGTATCTATATAAGGAAATGTTTAAATGCACATATATATAAGTAATATATCCACCAGAGAGCTATACCAGGACGATGTAGCAATGGGAACTGATATATAATATAAATATTGCATCCGCGCCCTCGTCCGCGCCTCTCGACTTATTTCCATGAACAGTATATACGTATATACGTGAATACGCAACGAGAGTGCAATATCTTAGCTCTGCGGCTCGCTTAATTGCCAGAGCCAACAATCAGAGCCGCGGCGAAGCGAACCTATACACGCCTGCAACATCGTTAAAACTCCCTTTGCATATATCTATACTATATATATATATATATATAGCGCCCGACGTGTGTCCTCTTAATTGCACTGGCACTGGCAACTAAGACTTTTAAAAAAGTCAAGTCTTTATCTCGTAGTTCGCATGTGTTGCCCGGCGGCGGCAGTGACCGGGCACCAAATCGTCGCTTAAAATCGCCAGGAATATTAAATTCGCAGAAACGCATTGTTTCTCGCGGCTGGTGTGTGTGTGTGTGGGTTTGTGCGGCGCGTATACAGTACGGCGGCATGGCTCGGCTAGTGCATTAAATAAAAGCGGCTGCGGCTGAGGTAGCGGCGAACTCGTTCGCGAAGAAAAGGGATATAAAAACGCGAGGGAGAAAGAGAGAAGAAGGCGGAGGAGAGGAGAAAGAAGGAAAGAAATCAGCGAGTTTCTCGTGTGTATGTCCATACGCGGAATCGCGTTGACCCTCGGCGGCTCTCTCTCTCTCTTTCTCTCTTTTGCTCTTTCTCTCTCTCCTCTACCGGCTTCTTCCGCGCCGGACTTTAAGCATACCCAGCCACTGTTCGCCAATTCTTTGCCCGCGGCCTGTTCCCTTTGCGTATACATTATACGTGAAGCTTTCCGCGTAGAGCTGATAAGGTGTGTGCGCACAGTCGTACATTTCCTTTTCATTCGCAGATCTTGGTAAATTTGAATGGATCGAGGAAACCACGAGGCCTGCAGCTCACCGCCATTGGAATGCTAATCTTTGATAAGCTCCGCGATAACCAGACTGAGAAAATGCTATTTCTGCGAAAGTGAAGTAACCGAACTGATTTATATATATTTCATAGCTATGAAATATCTCTTGCATTTTATTATAGCATCATTCCTCGCTTACATTTCGACACAATTGCACTAATTAGATTAGCGCAGAGCTTCCGAGCTTTTATAGGTAGTATCCATGTTGGCAGATTAGCTCTAACTTCTTGCTCTTTTGAAATGATGCATCGATTTACAACTATAATTATTCTACGATCGGTGGTATATTCGAACATCGGAGCTGTAATAAAACACGAGAAACTGCAAGGGATACCATATCTAAATAATGCAAAGGCAGGAAACTAATCAACTCAACGCCCAACCTCTCGTTAATCAAGCCCGTGCAGTCCTCGGGTACGAAGCCTTTGACCGGCAGCTGCGCAACAGCTATGGCGATCGGCAACCACTCCCCGCGCAGACCGCTCCATATACATTCCCACAATCCTTCACCTTCGCGCTGGCCGCGCGCACACGCACAAGCCAACTCCTTTCTTTTTCACTTCGCCTATACCGCTGATCTTCCGCGAACCCGAGACTCTATATACAGCCGGGTCCCGGTATTGCGCTATATTCACGCACACATCTTACCCTTTTGCGCGATCGACACTTCGTCATCCACGCACGCGCGTAAAATGCGTGTATATGCAAGGAAAAGCTCGACCGAGAGGGGGAGTTTCGCTGTTGTTCTCAAAAGGTTTCTCGCGGGCCGAAGGTGAACCGGCTATTTTCGACGCCGCGTATATGACTTTACGAGAGAGAGGAATGTATACGTGCGCGCATCACGTTTTAATGCGGATGTGGCAGACGATGATCGCGTCGATGGGCGCGCGCCAAATGGGATTTTCTTTTTCTTTTTCTTTTTTTCTTTTTTGTTAGGGGAGAGCAGCGAATATGGAATGAAATCAACGAAGGTCGTTAATACCTATGGACGCGCGCGGTTAAATGATTCGTTCGAGTGTATATATAACCGAGCGTCGTTTGCGCTTGAAATATGTGGCGCTCGTATTCCTTTTTTTTGTTCTTTCTCTGCATTCGATAAACTGTGCGGGTTATTTCGTTTTGCGGACAAAAGGGCTCGTTTATCGACTGAGAGACTGCGGGGAATATAAGTAAGTCGAGTGTCTGCGCGCACAATTGAAACGTTAACTGTTACCCGTAAAGTACATAAACTAGCGAACTGTGGTTCCATTCAATATTTGTGATTTACGATAGAGTTTAAAGTGTGTGTTGAGTAATTTTATTTAATACGAGTCGTGCCGCGAATATATTTCGCGTAGGGGATTGCGTTGGTTTTTAGTACCCGCGGAGCTTTTACGACTCCGCCGAAAAGTTTATTTTAAATTTACACTCGGATATCGTATATATAATATCCGCGCGATATTGAAAATATTATAAAACTAAAGGCAATCTCTTCGTCGCGAAAAAATTCTCTAAAATCGTGATAAGCAGCAATGGAAGCTTAAAAATCTATATAGATAACGAGCCGATCAGCGCTATCACTTTCAATTTCCCCTAATAACAATCGCAGCGATTCGCAGTTAGCGTGCGTATATATATCGCGAGGGCGGTCGCAAAGTGCACCGAGCAATTACCGCCACTTACCGCGACGATTCCCGTAAATTCCCATATGCCCCATAATATCGGAATCGAAATCGCCGAATAAACTGCCGCAGCCGATAAACGCGCGCGCGAGCCTATATCCATACAAGCACGTCCTACATAAACTCGCTCAACGCACACACAGGCGCTCGCACCTATGATACGAGAATTAAGGAGACGAGAGCGCAGTGAGCAAAAAGGACGAGACTCGACGAGCCGATAAAGGCAGCGGTTCACCTCATTAGAGTGGCCTTTTACAAGGCTGCTGATTTCCGCCGTCCTGTACGCGTGTTACATGCGCGAAAAATTGCAGCGCGCTCCTCCGTGACTTAATAGAGTCCTAGATTACCGGGCGAGGCTGACTATACATTAACGAGCCTTGAATACCTGCACCCTTTTTTTTTTTGGTCGCTCTTTTAAGTATCGTGTATAACCGCGTATATACTGTATATGCACACTTGCCCTCGTGGATATAACGTATGGGGCTTTCCTGCGACAAGTTTGCATGCGCCGCTATAACAGCGACTTTGCGATCTTGACATTTGCGTTCTCTCTCTCTGGATTTTCTACTGCGTTATGCGCTAGTTTTTGGCTTCGCGATATGTGGCGCGAGGCTTTGTCGAGCTTTCTTTTATCGAGAGCTGTTTGTACGATAGGTTTATAGCATGTATATGTATTTTCTTTTTATGCGCTTTTCGAGGGTGTATCCTGGTTATCAGCGATTGGTCTTGGCAAGGGGATTAAGAAAAACATTTTGAGCATTGATCTTATTACGTCTATATTATATTGGAACTTGAGACGGGTTTAAGCTTCAGCTTTTATTGAACGGTAAAAGTTTCATAGAATTATATATGCGATAACATTATGGAGAAAAATGTATTGAAATCAAAGAGTTTTATGCATTAGCTTGCGTATTATCTAATGGTATACGTTCTTATATTTACGCTCGTTCTACAAATACTGCCATTGAATATTATCAGACGCGCATATCATAATTCTTGTATTAATAATGATGGCAATAAATGTAGTAGCTCTAATTTCAATATTAACGATATACTGACATTTTTCATGAATAATTTATACAATACTTAACGCGATTAATCACTCGCAATAAAATGTATAATAAAATTACTTTCTAAACTTACGTTTTAATAACTTACATAATAATTTTAGGAATAATATATCATATGCCCTCGTTTCGCGAGATTCTTCACATTCACTTAAAACATGATTAAAGCGAGCCTCGCGAAAACTGGAACAATTCATAAGCATACACAATTTCTTAAAATGAGAGATGCTAAATTAAAGGATTCGCGGCGTGGTGCTTGTGCAAATATAACTATTTCTCGGCCTAAAAACTTTTTCAATTACTTTAATACCTCATTATAACGATTCCGCGTATAATACTCAGAGCGTACAAACAATACAATGTCCTGCGCGGAACCCTTTCTCCCGTTTACTCTATTTTTTTTCCTCCCTCGCCTCTGCAGCTCCAACATTTCCAACTCCCGCGCATGTTCCACGACTCGAGAGAAAGAGACTTTCCTGCCTCTTATTTTTCCTACTTATTCTCCAGCTGTCTTTAAATTCTCCCTCTAAACTTTTTCGCTATATTTCTTTTTCTCTCCTTTTTCACTTCCTAGATACTTTCCTCTGTGTTACTCTCCCTTTTTTGTCTTCTCTCTCATTCTCCCTCCCCTATCATTCTTTGCACTCTTGTTCTCTGTATCGCTTTGTTTTTTTTTCGCTCTCTCCTTTCTAGGTACTTTCTTTATTTCTCTCTCTCACGAAAAAAAATGGACATAAAAGAGCAAAATTTATTACGAACCGCGCCGCGTAATCCTTTTAAAGTGGCGGTATTTAGAGGAAACATAATTTTCGCAAATATAAGTTAGTCGCGTAATAGCTGCACAATAAAATGTTTACTGGGTCACGGAGTTTTATTCAATGCAAATATATTTGAGATCAAAATTATGCGCACTTTTCTACATTGCGCCCGATAAGTTCAAGTATATAACGACACCAATACATGTACTGCATTTCATAAAACAGTATGGAACTATATTCTACTTAACTTTATGATCATTTTCAATTACGCTGCAAGTATAATAAAAGACCGGAACACTTAACTTATCGCTGTAAATAGAATATTTTTATAATCCACCGCATTCCATTATACGTATAAACTGTATATACATAAACGCATAATTACATCGAACTCAAATGGATTATCCACAATTTAAACAATATTATACAGAATTCCGAAATAATTCGCGAATAGTTCTCTCTTTCTCTCTAATCAGCTGTGTTCCTTAATTAACCTTGCCCCTTTTGTAATAGTAATGATTTAGCCGAGGATGAACCAGCACAGCGCAGCGGCGGCGCGCGGTCACGGCATTTCAAGACCGCAATGGCGTGTGTAGCCTTTTTTACCCTCCTATATACATCGCACACACTCATAACGTGTGCGCGCAACTAAAATCCCGTTCGTCGAGGTTATCCCCGATTACAGTCATTATTAAACCTTTCAAGCTGTACATTTAATAAAATGATATACTACGATAAATAAGGAAATGGCATTAGTTCGATAATGATCGAACAATTTCACAGTGTTTAATTGAATAGAGGTGAAGGTATACAGTTTAAAATTTTTAAAATGTGCTATTATGTGTGCGTTGATAAGAAATGATGATAAAGAATGAATTTTTTGTATTGAACGGGTGATATTTAAGTAAAAAGTATGTGATTATAATGCATTGAGGATTGAGATATCTCGCCTACGATGGAATCTGAAGTTAGATCGATGAGTATGCGTATTGAAATATTTTCAAAATCGTTTGTATCTGCCGGTATTTTGTATTGAAATATTTATGAATTCTTTATGTCGATGCACAGGAAATATGATTGATGACGATCCCATTGTGAGCGATCGCATTATATTATATACGATTGGCACCTCGAGAATAATATTAGCCGAAAGATGTAAGTTTCATTTTGCAAGATAAAGCAGTTTTACGTGTGGCTGTGTACCCTAGAGTAAGTGTGCAAGAGAAAAAGATGGATGTAAATGGGCAAAAAAGAGAATGAGGGGAAAGAGAGAGAGAGAGAGCGAGAGTGATAAAGATAGAAATGGCAGAAGATATTACCCTCATGGGCGGTAGCTGCTACTCAACTCGGAGTCCGAGCCGGTTAAAATACTGCATGTATTTTACGCCGCAATCTGCATGTAAATTATTTTGCATATTTTACACGTAGAAAGATGCCAGGCTCTCTCTTGAGAATATCTAGTCGATGTCCGTTGCCTATTCAGAGGGCGGATCAGCGACGATTTTTCGGATAACTCTGTTGAGTCGTCGCGTACACGCGAGACCCTGTAATTTATACCGCCACTGACATACTGCAATTTGTAATTTGTAAGTTAAACGCGAGAGAGCTGACTTATGGCTACATAAATATTAGGGAAATTCGAAAATCTCGCTGTGCGAGCAGTAATTTGCCATTTTTCAAAGGAAATTAATTGCCCGTACGGAGTACGGAGAACTGTGGTGTTTTTCTAAGAAATACTTCTTATACAAATGCTGGATGATTAAATTTTGTAATTGAATATAAGCTGGAACGATTGTTTTATCACGCTGCAGTGCATATATTTCTATTGTAGCTCATACCAAACCGAATTACTTGGAAAAAACTGGCCAAATTGTTTTCAAAATTCAATCTCGCGGCAAAATGAAATTCTGAAGAACTTTCACCGATATTCTGTCAGTTTAAAGCATTTCGCAATCTTTATACCTGCACCATTTCGTTTTGCCCTTACGTATGTATACGAGATAGAAGAGATGCATTTTTCGCTTATTAAATATCTCCTTAAGTTATCCATCAAGCCATGATAAAAATAACGCGCGGGAAATACAGAATGTTCTGCATTTTGTGCATACTTCAAAAGAATCCTCTGGCAAGCGAGATATAGTCAATGGCGAGGAGAGGCTGGAGGAGGAAGCTGGAGAGGGAGAGAGAGGGGGGAGAGGGGGGAAGTATCCGAGAATTCCTCGCGTTCGCCCAATCCATCTCCCGGCTGTACTTCCCTAATCCATTATCCGTACCGTATTAACCCATCGGGGCCCATCGAACCGCCTAGGTAATTGGAATTTTCAGCATTACTGGGCTTGGAGAAGAGGAATTCTTTTTTTTTTCGTTATCACGTCTATATACTGTGTCCACATAGTGGTATGCGGGTGCAGAGACTGTAGACTTGAGCTTTTTATCAATTTTATCGAGCCTTTCGACGTGTGTATATATAGGGCCATTGCTAGAGATGCATTGAATTATGGCGATTTTTCGACATTCGGGTGACTCGATTCGATTACCGGTACGGTTGAATTTGAATATATTGGGGGATGCGAAATTGCAGTGCACCGTTGACCGACGCGATTCGATCGTGTTTTTTTCTTTTGGCCCGCTTGACCTTTCGACAGTAATCTTCGAACTATTTTTCCAGGAAAAACAATATTCGGGTCATTTATAAATACTTCTTTTCATCTGGTATTTAGAAAACGAAGTGTCTAAGATGTTTGACTAAATTACTTTTGGTCAGCTAGAACGAGATAACTGAATAACGAGATTACAGCAACAATCGGTCTTACTACATTCGGCGGTTTCTACTGATTTTATTTTATTTATTTTATTTATTTTATTTATTTTATTTTGTAAAGAAAAAACATTCCTAAGCAGAGACGTATAAGTTTAATTCTAAGAGACATTCACCTCTGGATAGGCAAGCATCGAAAACCGTATACCGCAATCGCTACCTCCTATTATTCACTACATAGATACCCTCAACAAATGTATATTCATTCCTTCTGCAAAAACAGCCGCATGAATAATGCAAAACACAAATAACAGAATTTCCGAGCTAACAATACACACTCCGCCCCAACCTCTACTTCAAGACGGAAGCAGCTAAAACCGATTTCACGCCTCGTCCTATTGCGCGCGCGTAAAAATCCAAACTCCGAGAAAGGACTCGCGCGACGAAAATCCCGAACAAAAAACTTACATATTATGCATATATATATAAACCCAACGGTACAGAACGAATCTGTAATCTGAAAGAAAAAGAAAAGAAAAAGGAAGGTGCCTCTCGTATAATGTATATCTTGCATATACATCTCGACAAGCGACGCACGTAAATAACGCACTTACAGCTCTCTGGCTGTGGGAAAAAAGTCTGAAATTACGAAACTCGTATAGAATGGGTATATAATACACACTACTGCCTTCACCGGCATCCTCGCGTCCACCTGGCATATAGAGTTGCAGAAACGAAGCCGCGTCGTTGCCTAGGCGCATATATAATACTCGCGCGCGCGCGGAACAAACAGTAAAATCCTTTCATCGCCCTGTAAAAATGTATCCTCGGCTCTCTCTCCCTCCCTCTCTCGCGCTAGCACACTGCACACGGACCTATGATGCAGAGAGAGAACTATATGAGCTCGTCTAAACACGAGGGGCGTAAACTCTCCGCTCAATTTGTTACTCGACTCTGCATACTCTCTCACTCTCTCTGTGTCTGTCGGTGTTACCTCATGACTCTCGCTGAGCGAAATGCTGTCAGCTCTCTTTGTCTCTCGAGCTATATACCTTGTTCCTTCGATAGCGTCTCTCACTTGTGCTCGATACACACACACACAGTTTAGCGGACGCCAAGAGAGATAGAGTCAACCGCGTATGTGTGTATGTGTATTTTGTGTGTGTGTGCGCAAAGTGCAAGAGCGGAGATGGAAAGTGGTGTGTAGTGGTGTTTAGGAGGCGCACTCAGCGTCGCAGTGCAGAGCTCTGGCACACGGCCTGCGCTGTCTCGCTCCGTCTCTGTCGGTCCATTACGCGAGAGACCGAGAGATAGATAGATAGATATAGATAGAGATAGAGAGAGAGAGAGAGAGAGACGTACTCCACCACTCCGCATATCGCGAACATATCCTTTGTCTCTATCAGGCCAGATCGTGTTCAACGAGCGCTCGTCGTCGTAGCTGGTCGCGGCTGGTGTGTGTGTGTGTGTGTGTGTGTGTGTCTGTGTGTATGTGCAGTGGCGTGGGCGCTGACTACGAGTCGCCCGGCCCCTACGACCCTATGCACATATTATATCGCTTATAATAGATATACCGCAGCATGGGCCATCCCCTAACTTACCTTCACTGTGTATATATGCGCTAGGCAGTCTCTCTCTAACTCTCTCTCTCTCTCTCTAGCGAAAAATGAAGACTGTCCTTTATATACTGTAAAACCATACGTATACTGATTAACAATCAATTTTGTATTTATATACAAATAAACGAAAATCTATCTATCTATCTCTCTCGCTGCAGCTTGCCTAATCTGTCATTGGCCGTGCTCGTGTGGGTGAGTGCGCCTCTGAGTTGGAGACTGATTTCACGATCGTGCGAGATTTCGTGGGACGTGTGTCTGTGTGTCTGTGTATGTCTCTGTGTGTGTGTGTGTGTGTGTGTGTGTGTGCGTATTTCGATGACACGATAGATGACGCTTGCTCGCGGTAGCAGCAGCTGCTTGATTTCTCGCAGCTTCGAGGGTGGATCGGTAGCTGCGTTTGATTTTCATAGTCCTCGAACGATCGAGATTTGATTCGAGTTTGGATTATTATTAATGGAACGTTGCGAGGAGTCGAGATCGCAGTTGACATCTTATCGAATTCGCTGGTATTTTAATCGATTCATTCAAGATGTTTTTTTGAAGAAAGAGAATTTAGTAATCTAGTAATGTCTGCTACTATAGAAGACTTTAGATATTGAGAGTTCGTAATGAGAAAAAAAGTATATTCCATCTTTAATGTAATAAGCATTATCGTCAAACTTATTATGTATATTATAACAACATTTTTAGATATTGTAAGATCATTTCTCCACGACCGATTACACTTTTGCTTGTGTCAGTTAATACTCATTTATTACCAAATAATTCATGTATTTCAAAAGCATTTGATAAAAAATCTTCAGTGAATTACTCATTGTAATTCGTATGCTTATACATTTTAATACACCGCAAGAAACAGAATACATATATCTGTCGCATATATAAATCACTCATACTGCCGATTGTGCAATAATGCATGATAATTGGTCATTTGTCTTAATATATTCGCAAGAAAGTCGTGAATCGTGCAAAGCGTAGTTGCGTAAGTGACACACACAACATACACACACACACACACATGTTGTGTAAAGCACTCTTCAACCAACCATTCACCGAAAGTACAATTAATTATAAACAGTTGATTCAATTACTTATGTTTACCGTTACGTGGAGTGTAACTCTGTACGTATTACAAGTCATCTGTGTAACGCTCCAAAAATTATGCACAACGCAAACTATTAAATATAATACACTCGATTACATACATTACAATTTCAAACTAAACTCATAAATTAAGTATCTAGTAGCCCTCGTATAACCCCATATCATCAAATTCTGTTCAAACAACAAATTCCCGCCGTTCCGAGAGTATAAAAGTCAAGATAAACTATATATCTGCCGAGCGTTCATTCAACACTCCGCGAGTAAAATCCCACCGGCAAAGAAACATTCCGATTAAATCCAGCATGTATACGTAGCAGCAGCAGCCGAGTATATGCGCATACATTCAGCCAGTTCTGCGGTGCAAAATCTCCAAAAAGCATACATCCGCATTTAGATTCCGCGGAAGAAGAGCTTTGCGCGCGCGGGTGCAACATCCGCAGCCGCGCACCGCGGCTCTTTATATATTTAGATTTCCAGGCATAGCCGCCGCCGCCGCCGCCGTCCGAAAAGGATTACGCGCACTTTTGGCCCTTGCAAGTGTATAATATGTGCACCTTTCCGAGTGCCGCTCGTGTCCCAAAGTGAAAGGGTTGAACGTCCGCGAGCTCGTGTATGTACACGCGCGCATCTCTGTGCCTGCGGATACTCGACGCTCGTCGTTGTGTGGAGGAGAAGAGAGAGAGAGAGAGAGAGAGAGAGCGAAAATCTATTTGCAGACGACGTTTCTCGTTTTGACTTATTTATCCGGAAGGAAGATGCGACGCGCCGCAGCGGTCGGGGAGCACCTAAACGCCGCGGATTTGCGCCGATCCGAAGCGACTCTGTTTGTTTAAGGGGGATCTCTTGTGGACTTGATTTTGCATTGCTTGACGGGATAATTGAGATGGGATGAGAATACTTGGTTAGGCTATACACTTTTGTTTGGAGTGACATTCAATTTGCCTCGAGAGCAATGCAAATGATCCTGAGCGCACGGAGGTCCTGTATGTTAGTTGAAAGTTACAGTTTCGAACCTTATACTTAGTTTAATATTGCATACTTACATCTGACGCTTGAAAAACAAAATGATTGTACTACAATATCTATCATGTAAAGTATCTGATAGGTAAAGAGATGAGAATTCATTACTACAACAAAAGCGAGTAAAGTAACGCTAATAATCTAACCTGCACTGTCAGTTTATCTTTGAAGAAAACATATTTATATATATATAAGTACCAAATGTCCATCGGAGTTCGTGACAGCTCGAACAGCTGTGCCCATATTTATACGTCGCTCTGCGAGTGTCTTCTCTCTTTTTTATATATAGTATTGACGAAGCATATCAAACTGTACCGCTCGGTACCCGCAAGTTTATATAGGTCCTCGGTGAAATGCAGCTGCGCTCTCGTGCAGGCTACTTAAATTCCATGGGCGCGCTCGCGGCATTGTTTCGGATTACGTCAAAAGTTTTCGGGACGCGCGACGCCCAGGAGTTATTGCATCCAGGCCACACTCCAATAAGGCGCTGCTTACCCAAAGTTGGATATTAATTTATACTATACCCACCCAAAGTTATTTCTATTAGAGTTTCACGTTGGATTTGTTGAATTATGGTGAATTAGAATTCCGTTGACTGAGGATATTAGTTGTTGGGTTTCTAACGCGAGACGATTAATATCAGTAAATTTAACGCGATACCAGAATAGTTTGAATATTTAAATTTTTGCATCGGTAAAGCATTAATTAATAATTGCTTTAACATTTGTATACAATAAATACATCGTGAAACGATATACAAGCTTTAGTACATCGATGCAGCTCAGAAGTTTTTTGCATTTGGCACAGAAAAAAAAAACAAACAAACAAGCCATGCCCGACTCTTTAGCTTCTCTTGTACTTATTTCAGTTCGCGATTCACCAGTCGAAACGAGAAACACGTGCATCGCAGTGCAGCTCGAGCAAAGGAAAAAAAAAGAAGCAGAGAGACTCACTCGCGCCGATTACAAGAAATACATTTCGAGAGCAAAGTCAAATGAAACGTTGCAGCGTAGTTTCTTTTGGCTCCGCACATATAATGCAGATAGTATACGTGCACATACGCGCACGTGCGAGGCACTTTCATTCTCCTTCATTCGAGACGCTTCGAAGCTGCTAAAATTAAAACTCCGCCGCCCCGTGGAACAATAAACTCACCCGCTCTGATGTGTGTGCGAGTCGAAAGCATATTTTTTTTCCATTGCTCGTGCGCTGATGGAAATTCTCCATGAACCAGACTGAAATGTAAATATTGAAATCACGACGACCGATAAATAGTCCCAGAGCGATTTGATATTGAGTAGAGTGTTATAGGAAAAAAAATTAAATTTTAGTGCGCGATATAAGCTTTGCGATACAACGCAGCTATTTTTTTTTTATAGATCTCTGAGTCAGATAGTCCCGAGAGCAGAATCTTAATCCAACCGTTATTTATTAAAATTACATCCCGCTTCGAACGCGAACACGAACGTGTCTATAACGTGTAGCGCACCGTGAGTTACAACGCCACTAAACATAATATTCCGCTATCAATAAATTGATTCGATTATAAATTTACACAGCAGGCATCGACTCCAATTCGATAATATCGCCATTACATAAAGCTCCTATCGAAGCCCATAATGAAGCTTTTATCCGACAACCCCCCCTCGACTATATCGATAAAACGCTCGAAAACGAATCAATATAAATCTCGGTCGATAATCCCAAAATACCTCGTTACATTCACTTTTCCAGGGGCCTCGGCCAACTTTTCCACCGAATCTCGATACTTTCTTAGAAGAAACATGTCTTTATAGACGGATCCAGCAGATAACGGTTAATGACATAAGTAGCCTCGGCTACGCTTTAGCTAATGTCATATTACATTATACCCCGCGCGAAATTGTCCTGCAGCAGCGCTAAATTTACTCTTTCCCAATACACCATATCTCGCGCTCCTTGCAAGATACACACAGACACATACTCACGCGATCCTGCACCACGCATAGATAATATATATACATCTATATATAGGATATATACCTGTATTTACAACGATCAATTCCAGCGCCGCTGCTGCAGAGGTAAGAAGGGGTAAAAACCAATCTGAACGACAATCTCGGAATCGCTGGGAGCTCCAATAAGTTATACGACCGGTGGTATATAATATATCGGACGCGATCGCGCGACGCCGATTCTTTATCGCTATAGCGAGGAGAGCCTTCCAGCCATATTATATATACCTTCGCTAAATTACCGGACTGCTTGACGCTTTAGCGTATATCCTGCGCGATAATGCGTACGTGTACGAGGGTAGTTCTTTATGTTTTTTTTCCCCCCTTTTTTTTTTCTTTTTGGTAAGCCGAGAGTGGATGAAGGATGAGCGAAAGTGAGCAGTTCTATATAACTATTGGATTATATACGATGGCTCGAGATCTACAGATGGATATGCTCGTGAGCGAACAAATGGAATGAGTTAATCGTAATGGGTTATTGATAAATAGAAAGGTTATTCATGGTATTCGATACTTATCGCTATTGTCCTGTAGTTGTTGAGATATGTATATAGGATAAGAGGCCAGAAATCAAATATATATATATATTAGTTGTTGAGACAAGCCTGTAGCTTTTATAAACTTGTAGTAATTATAGAATTAGAGAAAAATAAGTAGCAGCAAGCTTATATACTTTCACTGTAATTTATTTTGTGCGATATAGTTCAAAACTAGTATAATTCGGTTAAATGTATACGAGTATTATCTAACACGTCCTTTTTCCTCTACCCTTTTACGAAATTACATAAGAATAATTTGTAACCAATTTTAGATTTCAATTTCGTGTGAACATTCTATACTTACACAGTAAATCTATACTTCCTACAGTTTTCATCATCGCATCCTAGTCCAAAAAATGATTTTGTTCATCCACCGTTGAAAAATCTAAATCCAACATCTCCAACGAGCACCTAACCCAATTTATAAGATCCTCGTACAAAACAGAAGGCCGCAACAACAACAAAAAAAACAGACTTTCGTGCCGCCATAAAACAGCCACATAAAACGGCGATACACACAAGGGCATTTAACGCACCGGTATCGAGTGCACGAAATTAGAGATACACACACACACTGCAGAATCGCGAGCCGCGAACGTTAAAGGATCGCAGCTCGCGCGCGAGGAGCGTCCTAAAAGCCGCGCAACAGCGTTAATACTCATCGTAAAGCTACCGCGCTTTACTGGCGTCTATACTCGCGCACCATATCACACATACACGTACGTTCACCCGAAAGACAGGTTTTCCAGATTTTTTTATCGCTCACGTTCTCCGCGAGTAACTCGATCCCCCTCCCGGCGTATATATATAGAGCGAAATTGCGCATTCGGGCTAAATAGTAACGCGAGAGCGCCTCGAATTTGATTTTAAATACGTTCGCTTGTGCGACGCCATTCAGCAGCAACAGTCACACAGACACACGCCAATTGGTGAATTCCCCTCCCGATCCATTAATAATATCCTATACGTATTGACTCGTGTTTGCCTGCACGTGTTAATTAGGTTTGCGTTGTTGCTGCACTGCTTTTCGCGACGCACTTAGTATATATATATAGATGTGAAATTATGATCTCGCGTCAGCGCGCTCAAGTTGATTAGTGCCTGCGAGACGAGTTTCATGTAAACGATACTTTGTTAGGGATTAAGATTATAATTGGTACAAAGTGAATTCTGCTATTCCCAGCAGCTGTATAGAGATCGTTTTCAATTGGACTGCATTGTTGTGTAGGTGCAAAGCGTTTAAATTAGATTTTGCCCCTTTTTACGTATCCTTCCGTGCACTTGAGAAGCCAAAATTGGTGTCGATTTCACTTACTTTCTAAAGGTTTTGGAGGATGCGCGCTTTCATCTTAAAGTTCCCGTCTCGACCTGTCCCCCTTTCAAAAATATACCACCAAAATCAGCAAGTTCCCAAATTCAAAGATGGCCACACAAATTAGCGATCACTCATTGCTAAAACGTAATAATAGATATAGACTCGAGGCATATATAAAAAGACTAATTTGCACGCTTGAATCGCTAACGGTTCACTCGTCATTATTAAGAAACGACAACCTATAGCGTACGCGGAAACGGAGAAACGCATTGTAGTTCGAATCGATCATCCCCGATAAATGATCCTCGACGATACGCATACACCTATTATACGTCTCTGCTTACAACTTTTTTTTTTTTATATTCCTCCGCGCTCCATTCTATCTACCCATCCCAAGGGCTAAGCTTCGCTCGGCGCGTACTATTATAGGTTCTCGATGCCTTGGGAGACGGCAGCAGCAGCAGCAGCAGCTCATGAAAATAAAATCGATTATTAAGTTTGCCGCATGACGACGTCGGCGGCGGTGGCGGCGGCGGCGGCAGCGGGGGAAGACCGGTTTTCATTAAATGCACCACCACCACCACCGTCGCACGGATGGATATTTTCAATTGAAACATCGATTAAGAAATGAGCCGCGCTCACAACGTAAATTTAGAAGAAATGATCGTCAGGGCGCTAATCTATCGGCTGTGCGTCAGTCGTTGTGTTTGCTTCGGTTTTGGAACGCTGGACCCACCGGACACATGTTTGATCGGCTAATAAATTTTATTCCGCAGTAGCTCTTAGGCCGCTACCAAGTTATTGTTTGCTATTTAAATGTTTTAAGAACTCTGCGAAATACTTGATCTTTTCACATTGATAGAGCTGCGACTGTATCAAATTTGACAAAAAAACGTAAGACTGATTGTGAATATTTATCGTTCCATAAGGTCACGATTTCCACATTTATATGATACGCGTACACGAGTTCGATAGAAACAATCTTACATATTTATAGGTGTTCCAATCAAGATTGACGTTATTGTCTTGTAAGTATATCCGCATTTAAAAATTTCCTATCTAAACCATCCGAACTCAAGCTCTAAATTGTACATATTTGTAATACACTATATTTATTGCATTTCTTTATACTTCCCATCCTTACACCCTCGCCATTTAATTCTCGCGCAAGTGCAGATCAAGCCAACCCAATAACCCCAACATCAAATCGTAAACTCACCCAGGCTGAAACTTGTTATAAGAACTAGGCGTCGTAGTAGTGAGCAAATTCAAGTTGGGATAAATCGGTGCAAAAGCATCCCTGGACTGATGTCGCTGTTGCAGTTGGGTATCCGGATTAGCCACCGAGGTATAAGCAATGGATCTGCTGGCGCTCGGCTCCACCGCCGACAAAGCACCGGATCTCTGATACAAAGTGGATCTCCTCGTAGTCGTAGTAGTGGACGAGGGAGTCGTAGTCGTGGAGCTCGATGAATGGGCGAGACTTCGATAGCCGAGGAGTCGCGAGTCCCGGCGCAGCAGCAAGGCCTCGTGGTTGTGACGATTGTGCGGGTACTGGGCTGCGTGGGCATTGTGACGCGGCGACCAGTTCACCGGACCCGGATTCTGTAATTGCAGGAGGCCTTAATCGTTAGTCGCGGAACACGTGGTCATTCGATACAGTGGGTCCAATTGACTTTATTTGCCTGTTAAATTATAGTTGCGGATTGTAAACAGTTCGTGATTTTTATAAATATGCACGGTTGGGACTTTTGTATATAACAAGCTAATGATTTGGTTTACACTGATAACACCTTTTCCTACTTGTTCCAATATTAAACCGACATTGCCAAGAAAAATTGAGCTACTAGCGTTAATGGTTCGACTTTGTTTTTTTTAGAAGCAAAAAATAAATGATGAAGTACGACCAATAATTTACTCGACGTATAAAATTTATCAATTAATAATAAAAAACTGCTGGATTCCATTACCCGATGATGATGCAAAGATGATCCGTGGTGCTGATGACTCTGGCCACTTCGATGACTCGGTTCAAGCGCATCTCCGTGAGCGCCGGTTATAAACAACAGGGAGTAGCAGAGGGACCAGAGGAACACGCAATGAAACGGAGCCATGCCACCGTTCTTTTTCTTTTCTGCGAACTTTCCTTTGCACGCTCAGCGATGTGTCACATTTTTCAACTTTTTTGTTTCGTCCCACCTTTGTTATACTTCGCTGGTCTATTTATCTCAAGTTTCAATGAACCTCGTTGACTCGTGTCTCGTTCGTTCCAATCAATTTCTTTTTTGCGATCGCTTGTGTATACTTGGAACGAAACTAACCGAATTGTCTTTCGCGCAGACTATACATAAAAATGTTTATCGATATTAGCTTCCAACGAGTCCATCCATGACTTTATCTCGTACGAACCGGCATATCGCTAACTCTGTAACAAAAGCTAATGTAACACAAGTCAAACGCCAAACAGTAAATTTCCCTCGCGCGACGTCCACAACAACAGCGGCAGCCAAACACACAGCTATATAACTATCCGAAAATACAAAAGAACCACAGGTCCGCAAGCACACAACAACGTCGCGCGGGCGCGCGCCTCTCGTTTTCTATACACTGCACACACGGGATGAATGCACGACGAGTATGGGTGTCTGTGTGTGTGTGTGTGTGAAACGTCGAGGATAGAGGGCGAAACTACGCGTGTGCGCTGCTGTTGGCCAGCGCGCGTACACTAACTCGCAGCTCGGCTGTCGACGTCCGGCGTATGGTTGCTGCACACACCGCCGCGAGTGAGTGTACCAAAGAGAGAGAGAGAGAGAGACTCGTCGCTCCTCCACGTGCACTTGAGTTGTTCAGCGATCTCCTGCGCTAAAACCCCCACTCTTGCTTTTACTCTCTCCTTCTCTCTTCTCTTGCAGCTGATTTCTTTCGCTCTGTCTTTGTTCTCGGCGCTCTCTCTTTAGGCTTCTTCTTCTTCTCTCTCTCTCTCTCTCTCTCTCTGTCTGTCTTTCTCTCTCTGGCTTACCATGCGATTGCAGCACGGACTCTTCTCTCTTTTGCGTCTCTTTTTATGCATCCTCTCTTCCTTCCTTGGCTGCGTTGCATCCCGAGATACCTCTCTCTCTCTCTCTCTCTCTCTCTCTCTCTCTCGGTGTGTCTCTCTCTTATTCTCTTCTTCCATGTACTCTGCTTCTTCTTCTTATTCTTATTCTTCCTTCTATATACCGAGTAGTCTCTCCACCCTTTTGCCGCGAGTGTACAGCGAGATTTTTTGCTCCTCGCGGCTCTCGTTCTCTCGTATTTTATTTTCGTCGAATCCCTCTCTCTCTCTCTCTCTCTTTCTCTTTCTCTCTCCCTCGTTCTCGTTCCGTTCTTCTCTTTATCCAAGGACAAACTAGATCCCCGTGGTCTGATGAAACTCTTGTATAATGCTCGCGTTCGATATCTCTTGGGCCGTACACTATATATAACAGACCGGCCGCGAGATGTGTGTGTGTGTGTGTGTGTGTGTGTGTGTGTGTGCGGGGGATTGAAGATTGCAGGACGGGAAAAGCAATGGTATTTAAAAGAGTATATGTCGCTGCGGTTGTGTATGAGTGTGTGTATACAGGCGCGCTTCTTTGTCGCGTTTCGTTTTGTTTGTTTGTTCGTTCTGTTTGTATGTGGCCGTTTGGTTGTCGCTGTGGGTAGAGAGAGAAAGAGAGAGAGTGACGCTTGTAATTACGTACTGCCAGGGGACGAAGAAGAAGATCTGTCGTACTCGGCTGTTACTACTGATTTTCATGTATAACGATGGGCTGTGTGTTGGCTGCAGACGAACTGAGCCGGACATGTTGTTAGCTGCTTGTTTTTATCAAGTTATAATTGCATCGACCTGTGTGCTTCGGCTAATTTTTATTACAATTGCAAATACGGTCAACGCTATCTTTTTCTCTTTCTTTTTTTTTTCTTTTGGAAAAAGTTTTTAAATACTCTAGTTTGCGCAGCTGATTCAATTATGAAAACTTATCATATGTAAATTGGATTATTCAAATTGGATATAGATTTTATCGCAGGAGTATTTTATACGATTTACTATTATTTATTCAATTTCTTTAATTACACCTTATAACTTCATCAATTAGTGATCTGATAAATATATTGAATTTTTTTCCTCGAGTTTACGCAAGCTGCAAGCTAAAGTATGTATTCTAATCTTTTTTAATCTCAATTTAAAAGCTGGAAGAGTTGAAGCAATGTTGCATTGCAAAAGTATATACGATGAAAATAAAAATCCGCTATCGGATCCACAATCGATCTCTTGAAATAAATCGTTTTTTTTTTCAAATAAACATTTATTCTCCCACATTCGTTAACATCGTATTAACGCAACTCGATACACCGTTCAATTTTATGTGCTTTGTATATGTACATCCCTAAATCCTAATTTATGTCGAAAATGATAAAAAGAAGTTGCACACGATGATCTATTAACTTTCCACCGCGATTCGAAAACACTTTTTCCGTCGATATAATCAACCCCATCACACGCGCAATTAAAATCGCTCACCGCTATGCATTCCATTGTTCGGCTCGTCAAAATTATTGCAATCCCGCGGCTTATCGGCGAGCCGCGCAACCTCACACGTACACCAGTGACATTTACCATTTATCTCCCTCGATAAATTTATATGCTCGCTCGCGCGAAATATCTTCCAGGCCAATCATCTCTCTCTCTCTCTCTCTCTCCCTCTGAGAGGGCGATTATTTTCTTTCAGCCGTCGCATATAGCTGTAAGGCCTCGCGAGCGTACAGTCTTACCGCGTACATGCAGAACGGCGGCGCAGACACATAGAGCGGCCGGTTGGCTTTTATCGCGAGACCTACGGAGGACAGGACAATGCGCCTTCGTCTATGTTTGCGCGCGACAATAACCCTCCTCCTGTGTATATACATGTATACGGTACGCTGTGGTACGTCTCGCTCGGTGATAAAGGCGTTATACGACGACAACGAACGCGCTCCTCGAGAAACAGCTGCCTCTCTCTCTCTCTCTCTCTGTGTCTATGCGTCTGTGTGTGTGTGTGTGTG